>JAECUM010028376.1:0-15256 GCA_016617855.1 Megalonaias nervosa | reverse complement strand
ATAGAAATTCTCATTAAATTTTTGAGAACAGATATACCCATAGAATTTCTTCAGTTTGTTTTGATGACATATTCCGGCGAATGAACCCCCCTCTCAGTCTGCAGTAGAAACGGGCAACAAGTAACCTGGTAGCTGCCTCAGATGCAGCTAGATATAAATCTTTGTTTTGCAGAGCTAGATTAGCCCCATTCTTCGTGCTTGATACAGACTTGCTTTATAATGTAAATTTTTAATTTTTCATGGATATAAGTGACTCTGGCCTTTTAAAGTCAACAAGTGGCATCCTTGTAGCGGCATCCTGTGTTACTCAATTAAGTTCAGACCACAGAAATGTGTTGTCTATGTAAATAATCCCTAAAACACTAAGCAGTCTGAAGTGCATCTCACACTCTCAGTTTGCAGTAAAAATATATTAACACGTGCAAATGACACCCAATCTTTTTTGTCAACCTGTTCAACAATAGACTATAGACCATTCATTCCTCATTTCCTACTAATCATATTTAACTGCTTCTCAAAACCAACTGACAGCTTGTAGTTAGCTGCAATCATGTTCGAATAACGTCTTATTCATCATCTACCAACATGATCCACTGACTGCTGAAAATAGTAAAAACAGATATCAAGTGGCCCAAGTCACTTATTCAATGAAAAATTAAAAATTTGTCTCCAGCAACTTCTACCAGCCAGTAAAAATAGCACCTTTCAAAATTCTTTCGCATTTGTCTCCAAATGGGAAGCCTAGCAGAGGCCTGAGTTCTGATGTTGGTTGACATCAGAACACACTACACAGCGCCATTAGTGAAGCAGTAAAACCTCAACACCCAAAACATAAACATCTCAGACGATGTCCTACATTGTTGGACTATGATATGTGCTGCTAAAATGTGTGATATTCCTGAAAATCTGACTTCTCGTTCCAATGTCAGTCGACCTTGGAGCACGCTACACAATGCCGTTATTTAGGCAGTAAGACGGCGACCTAAAAAGACAATCTGGGGAGGCATCTTGCACTGTAGGACTTGGCAAAGTGGCAACATCAGCTACCAAGTGCAAGTGATTTTCCCGAAAATCTGGACTCGAGTGCCACCGTCAGTCGACCTGGTTATCACTGCACAAAGCCGTTTATTTGGGAAGTAAAACGTCCACCCAAACATCACAATAAGACTAAAATTGTAGGACTACTGTAGTGTCAATACAGACCGTTAAATTGGCGAGTTTTTATTGAAAATGTGGCTTCTATTTCAAAATCTGGTTCTCAACCGACCCAGAAATAATCTACACGTAAAAGCTGGTTTCGGCAATAGGAGAGCGACTTCCCCCACCCTAGTCATACAAAGGAAAGTCGAGGTCATACATTTTTTGCACGACTATATTCAATATTTACTAAGCGTACCCGGTGTCAACTTTTGACTTATTTCACCGAATGGCGAATTCTGCTGTGATCTTGACGGAGGGGTTGAAGGGGACAATGTCATCGGCATACATCTTCTACGCTTAGCGTGCCTTGTCCTGGGCTGTGGAGTGGGTCAAACTCAATACTTCTTTTCAGCGTTGCACCACAAGCCATCACAGAAGGAAGTTGATGGCTAGTAACTCAAATGCACAAATCTTTCGGTCAGATTAAAGAAAATAAATTAAGTTTCAGCGTCCTAAATATCTCCCAAATTAAACGCGTTGCAAAATAGTATAAATTAATTTTAAGCACTGGACGATGCAGAGAGATGTTGATGTCAAAGCCAAACTATTCATATATTTTCAAATATGGCTGACAGTTGTTTTGGTATTGAGCCTCGTTCCAGATTAGACTGGTTTGCTTTTGCAATATTCACCCAAAAATGCCGGATATTTTAAAGTCTATGTTCAACAAAACTCTCGCGTGATTGGATGTCGAAACTCGGTAACTGGTATGCTTCCGTATTAAGATAAATAAACACAAAAATTGGTGTTTAACATATTCTAAAATGGCAATATTTCGTTAAAAAGCAACCAAAATAAGTGAAAAAAATATGTTTTCAAAGAGTGACTATAAATGCTGTTTCAGTGATAATTTCAAAATTGATGATTGTTGCTATTGCAATATTCTTTATAAAATTCAAAAAGTGATTATAACTGCTATTTCATTAATGATTTAAAATGATTATAGTTGTCATTTCAATATTCTTTTTAATATTAAATTAAAAACTGCTTGTAGTTTGCAAATTCATTATATATTTACAAAGTAGCTGAAGTTGCTTTATTAACATTGTTTTAATTATTAATTAAATAGTGTTTATATCGGTTTTAATCGAAATTTCATAATGGTGTTTTAAGTCGATACTTCAAATCCTATATTTAAATTCAAGAAGTGATTGAAGGTATCTGAATATGATCTTCAGTTGCTATGTATATATATATGTATATATATATATATATATATATATATATATATATATATATATATAGTTATGTATATGCAATTTAATTATTTATTTGTTAGTTTTAATTTTTTTATTATTTTATTTCATTACATGTTATTGTAATGATAACTTTGTCTACTGGATTTGACATTTTATTTTTTTAGAAATTCAGTTGAGTTCTGTTTGACCTGATTTTTTTAAACTGATAAGCAACCAGTAGTAGAAACACTGTATCTAGTTGCTGACCTTGATTCAGAACTAGTAAGGTTTCTGGTAAACAACTTTTTTTTTAAAAAAAAATTTTAATATTTTTTTTAAAACTGATTCTAAGAGTAAGATTCATTCAGTGGAATCAAGGCCATACCCGGAGTACGTGATAATTATCCTGTAACAAATTTATATTCCTTCTGGAAAGATGAACTCTTGACCCCCATCCAGGCATCTGTTTTGCGTTTTAGTTAGTCTTATAACTCATGTTATCATAAGAATTAGCCAGTCAGGCTTTAAACATATGTTGTGACCAGTTTGAGTTGAATTTTTATTTTATTCAATTTAAAGTGATTAATTTCCCTGGAGACATATATAAGTGCTCATACAAAATTCTTGGACAAATACATTTATTGAAAATTATTCGGAATTCCAAACTGTAATATTATTTTCTGTGATTTAACAAAGAACTGTTGACACATCAGTACAACGCTGACTATCGAAGACGTCATCGCCATCCATCTTGAATTTCATCGGGACTCGAACTCAGATTCATTTAGGACTTTTTAAAAATAAGACTTCTATTTTTTAATTCTTGGATTAATTTTGGATTTGATTCGTAAAATCGTAAGTTCTCTTTCTCATTTTTAACTTAGTTCTCTAGGGAAAATAACTGTTAAATTTTACAAAGCTTGTTGTCTTCACTCTTTTCTTGTTACTTTTTGTTAGAGCCTAAACACGTAACAAGAAAATGGGGTTGCTCGTCCTTGGGATATATGAAGTTTGCCCAAAATATTTCAGAAAACTTTGTTTTTTGAAATTTAAATTACCCTAGTTTTTGAAATTATTTTTAAATCCCAAATACTATTTCATATTTTAGAAATCTTTAGTAAAATCAACAGGTCTTTTGCAATGTCATCGAAAGTGGAAATCTTTCTTTCAGATCCTACCCACGAGCAGTTGGACTGTTTGAAAAAAGATGAATTGCTTCAACTTGCCAGAAAATATAATCTTTCTGTGGCAAAAGCTTCTTTAACGAAACAAAAAATAAAAAACATTTTTGTCCAGTATTTAGTGGAAAAGAGTGTTTTGGATAAAAGTATTTTGGTTTCAATCAGTAGATCTAGATCAGACTCTGACACAAAAGTAAAGAAATTAAAATAAAAATACAAAATAGAATTAGAGTTAAGAAAGCTTGAACTTTGGAAAGATAAAGAGGAAAAACAAATGCTACTGGAGAAACAGGAGAGAGAGAGAAACAAATGCAGTTACAGAAAGAAGAAAAACAAATGCTATTTGGAGAGAGAGAGAGAGAGAGAGAGAGAGAGAGAGAGAGAGAGAGAGAGAGAGAGAGAGAGAGAGAGAAATGGAGTTGCAATTTGAGAAAGAGGAGAGAGAGAGAGACAAATGCAATTACAAAAAGAACAAATGCAAGTAGTATAGTGGGTCACTTTAGTGACAATGGGACCTTAATGTTAAAAATGGGTATATCATAATTGGCGACAATGGGAATTTAACATGGGGAATTTAACATGGGAAATTTAACATTTTAGCGTTAAAATGTTAAAAATGGGTATATCCACTTTGGCGTCAAGGGGAATTTAACATGGGAAATTTAACATGGAGTGAATGGGGAATTGAACAAGCTGAACACGAACGCGAATCACATTTTTCATTTAGATTTTCCATGCGCCAAATTTTAAAGCGCATGCGCATGACGTCACAAATATCACGTCGGAAATTCCTTATGGAAAAACCTAGTATTTATTTTTAGCTACAACTTGTGGTCAATTCCTAAGGAAAACCCACTATCTATTTATAATCTCATCTTGTAGGAAAGTCCTATGAACTAACCTAGTATCTATTTATAGTTACAACCTGTGGAAAACCCAAGTCTATATTTATAGTCTCACACTTTCCAGCTTCAATGACGTCACTTTGCTCAACACTAGGGGAATAATGACAACAGTGTTGCAAGTGACTGACCTAATACGTGCTACTGTAGGTAGGTGGTTGACATGAATTTGATAGGGATAAAGGGAGTTTTAAAGGGACAAACAAAGACCAACACATACACACACACGCGCTCCAAACGTTATGTGTTACTTTAGAATGTAAGAGAAAAAGATGAAATTTTACAAAATAGACTATCCTTTACACTACAGAAATATTATCCATCACATCACCATGCTATCCAACATATCATACTCACTATCCAAAATACCTTGTGTTCGCTTAGAATGTAAGAGAAGGAGATGAAAGCTCACAAGATATCTATCCCTTACGCCACAAAAATACTATCCATTACACCTACTATACCATCCATTATATCATACTCACTATTCAAACACACAATGTTATCTTTAAATGTAAGAGAAGGAGATAAAATCTCACAAAATAGACTATCTCTTACACTACCAAAAATTCGTGTTCGCTTCAGTCCTTCGCTCCATGTTAATGTCTAACAGCCATTTGGCATCACGTGACATGTTTGTGCATATGTGTTTTTGGGTTGGGGACAACTCCCAAACACATATACACAAACAGCCACGTGAACTGGGGCTGTTTCTTCCATTAACATGTCTCTCAGTCCTTACACTTCTCACGAATGACATTGATGTTGACGCTTTTAGATCTTCTTGTCGAACCGAACACGAACGCGAATCACATTTTTCATTTAGATTTTCCATGCGCCAAATTTTATAGCGCATGCGCATGACGTCACAAATATGACGTCATTCGTGTTCGTGCTTCCCGTCAACATCAATGTCCTTCGTTCAAAGTGTTACACACTCATTACTATAAATAGCACCCGCTTTAATACACTCATTAAACCTAACTGCTCTCTATACACAAGCCATCAGCCAATCAGCAGTACTAAAAACAGCAACTATAAAAATTCAGCCACTGTTTCGTAGGCTGATGGCTTATACCAAATTACTTAAATACATAGAATCACGAACCATTCGTGTTCTACATCAATTTAATTCCTTAACTCCTAATACCCTACTAATAACTAACATACTTTATATAAAACAAATACGTTCAATATTACATCATTAAACATACTACATTAATCTAACCACAAAAATTAACCATACACATATACAACTACTTATAAAATAATCCTTCGGACTGAATACGCGATACTGTAGGTAGGTGACATGAATTTGATAGGGATAAAGGGAGTTTTAAAGGGACAAACAAAGACCAACACACACACACGCACTCCAAACGTTATGTGTTACCTTAGAATGTAAGAGAAAAAGATGAAATTTTACAAAATAG
The DNA here is from genome assembly GCA_016617855.1 of Megalonaias nervosa. NCBI lineage: Eukaryota > Metazoa > Mollusca > Bivalvia > Unionida > Unionidae > Megalonaias > Megalonaias nervosa. The sequence goes on along the minus strand of JAECUM010028376.1, from coordinate 9,362 downwards.
ACTATCCTTTACACTACAGAAATATTATCCATCACATCACCATGCTATCCAACGTATCATACTCACTATCCAAAATACCTTGTGTTCGCTTAGAATGTAAGAGAAGGAAATGAAAGCTCACAAAATATCTATCCCTTACGCCACAAAAATACTATCCATTACATTCACTATACCATCCAATATATCATACTCACTATTCAAACACCCAATACAGGTAGGGTGACGTCACGGTACTGGACACTTGCAACAATGTAGCAAGTACCGTGACGTCATGCCACCTGTGTCATTTCTATGCAAAGTTTGAATCATTCGCGTTCGTGTTTGTGGATAGTTTATAGTAAGTACCGTGACGTCATGCCACCTGTGTCATTTTTATACAAAGTTTGAATCATTCGCGTTCGTGTCAGTGAAAAGTATATAGCAAGTACCGTGACATCATGCCACCTGTGTCATTTCTATACAAAGTTTCAATCATTTGCGTTCGTGTCTGTGGATATTATAATATTATACTCAAATTATACAACTGACTAAAAAAATTTTAGATTAGAGAATAATGTTTTTGGGTGTTAAACATAACTTATACAATCGAATGAAAAGAAATTTTAAGGCAAGAAAGAGTAAATCTTTTTGAGGCAATGGATTGACCCATTACTTATAAATTATACAACAACTCAAAAAATTTTAGGCAAGAGAGAGTAGACATCGTTTCGAGACATATGAGAGGCTCGGAAAGGCGTCGTTTAGTTTTCTTCTACTTTCCTCCCTTCTTCTTCTCCACCAGCACCTCATCTTCTACAGTACATTTTTATTCTTTTTCATCTATTTATAGCTACAACCTGTGGAAAACCCAAGTCTATATTTATAGCCACGTGAACTGGGGCTGTTTCATCTATTAACATGTCGCTCAGTTCTTACACTTCTCACGAATGACATTGATGCTGACGCTTTTAGATCTTCTTGTCCAACTGAACACGAACGCGAATCACATTTTTCATTTAGATTTTCCATGCGCCAAATTTTATAGCGCATGCACATGACGTCACAAATATGATGTCATTCGTGTTCGTGCTTCCCGTCAACATCAATGTCCTTCGTTCAAAGTGTTACACACTCATTACTATAAATAGCACCCACTTTATTCTGGTACAAATTTTACAATCCAATGTCGCAACACAACTCAACATTAAAACGTTCATAGACTTCTTCTGTCTTTTTTGTTCACTCTCTCTGTTTTCTGAATTTCTTCACTGTCAGTTTTTTTTTTCTCCTCCTCTTCTTCCTCACCTGTTCCATTCCTATTGTTCCCATACTTTTCCTTTTTCTTTCTTTCCAGTTGTGATAAACACAATTGTCTTTCGGACCTTCCTTATCATAACTTAACTTAACTCCTCGGAACTTTCCGGCAACATATAAATAAACATTACAAAATCTAAATACTTTTCTTCCAATTCTACATTCTACGTTCTCCATATATAAAAACAAATTACAGTTACATAATAAAATACAAATGCCGAATTGTAGAATCATAATATCTACTTTAATTATATAATAAAATAAACTAACTAATTAACATGCAAAAATACACTAAAATATCAACATTACTTTAAATTAAAATCAATACCTATTATCTCCCTTTACCTAACACTACTTATCTCCCTTTAAACAAGTTATAATAATAATAATAATAATAATAATAATAATAATAATAATACTCTTTAAAAAACAATAAGACAAAAAATTCATTTATATAATTAAAATATACTATAAATAAACTTTATCTCTATTACTTAAACAACTTAATCTATAAAAGTCTATACAAAAAGATACATAAAACTAAAAATAATTTAAATAAAGTATAAATATCTCCTACATACCACGCATGACAATACATATATATAAATATACATATACATAAAAACTAAAATCAAAACATAATCAATCACGAAACATTCGTGATTCTACATAATATAATAAAAAGAGAAACAAAACAAAATGAGACACTGATGGCTGATACAAAAATGCATAAAGTTAAAACAGCATAGAACGATTGTGTGTTTGTTTCTTTCCATAACTAAAAAGCTTATCCCTTAACAAAAAAATAGTGTGTGCTTGTCTACCCTCCGTACAAAACAGTGGCTGAATTTTTATAGTTGCTGTTTTGAGTACTGGTAATTGGCTGATGGCTTGTGTATAGAGAGCAGTTAGGTTTAATGAGTGTATTAAAGCGGGTGCTATTTATAGTAATGAGTGTGTAACACTTTGAACGAAGGACATTGATGTTGACGGGAAGCACGAACACGAATGACGTCATATTTGTGACGTCATGTGCATGCGCTATAAAATTTGGCGCATGGAAAATCTAAATGAAAAATGTGATTCGCGTTCGTGTTCGGTTCGACAAGAAGATCTAAAAGCGTCAACATCAATGTCATTCGTGAGAAGTGTAAGGACTGAGCGACATGTTAATGGAAGAAACAGCCCCAGTTCACGTGGCTGTTTGTGTATATGTGTTTGGGGGTTGTCCCCAACCCAAAAACACATTTACACAAACATGCCACGTGATGCCAAATGGCTGTTAGACATTGACATGGAGCGAAGGACTGAAGCGAACACAAGTTTTTGGTAGTGTAAGAGATAGTCTATTTTGTGAGATTTTATCTCCTTCTCTTACATTTAAGATAAAATTGGGTGTTTGAATAGTGAGTATGATATAATGGATGGTATAGTAGGTGTAATGGATAGTATTTTTGTGGCATAAGGGATAGATATTTTGTGAGCTTTCATCTCCTTCTCTTACATTCTAAGCGAACACATGGCATTTGTTTGTAAGGGTAGGTATGTATATATGGCCTACATGTATATAAGTTAGTTGTATATCAGTACTATGGTAGAAGCCAGCAGCCATTAGCTGTATAAAACAGTGGCTGATAAAATTGTAGTTACTGATTTTATTATGGCTGATGGCTGATGGTTGATGTGTTGAGAGCAGTTAGGTTTAATAGCTGAATTAAAGCTGGTGCTATTTATAGTAATGAGGTCGTTACACTTTGATGAATGACAATGATGTTGACGGGAAGCACGAACATGAACACGAATGACGTCATATTTGTGACGTCATGCGCATGCGCTATAAAATTTGGCGCATGGAAAATCTAAATGAAAAATGTGATTCGCGTTCGTGTTCGGCTGTTGTCATTATTCCCCTAGTGTTGAGTAAAGTGACGTCATTGAAGCTGGAAAGTTTGAGACTATAAATATAGACTTGTGTTTTCCACAGGTTGTAGCTATAAATAGATACTAGGTTAGTTCATAGGACTTTCGTACAAGATGAGATTATAAATAGATAGTGGGGTTTTCCTTAGGAATTTGCCGCAAGTTGTAGCTAAAAATAAATACTAGGTTTTTCCAAAAAGGAATTTCATACCAGTGGTGACTATAAATAGATACTAGCGTTTTAACACATAGTATTTTTGGTAGTGTAAGAGATAGTCTATTTTGTGAGATTTTATCTCCTCTTAAATTTAAAGATAACATTGTGTGTTTGAATAGTGAGTATGATATAATGGATGGTATAGTAGGTGTAATGGATAGTATTTTTGTGGCGTAAGGGATAGATATCTTGTGAGCTTTCATCTCCTTCTCTTACATTCTAAGCGAACACAAGGTATTTTGGATAGTGAGTATGATATGTTAGATAGCATGGTGATGTGATGGATAATATTTCTGTAGTGTAAAGGATAGTCTATTTTGTAAAATTTCATCATTTTCTCTTACATTCTAAAGTAACACATAACGTTTGGAGCGCGTGTGTGTGTATGTGTTGGTCTTTGTTTGTCCCTTTAAAACTTCCTTTATCCCTATCAAATTCATGTCAACCACCTACCTACAGTAGCACGTATTAGGTCAGTCACTTGCAACACTGTTGCCATTATTCCCCTAGTGTTGAGTAAAGTGACGTCATTGAAGCTGGAAAGTTTGAGACTATAAATATAGACTTGGGTTTTCCACAGGTTGTAACTATAAATAGATACTAGGTTAGTTCATAGGACTTTCCTACAAGATGAGATTATAAATAGATAGTGGGTTTTCCTTAGGAATTGACCACAAGTTGTAGCTAAAAATAAATACTAGGTTTTTCCATAAGGAATTTCCGACGTGATATTTGTGACGTCATGCGCATGCGCTTTAAAATTTGGCGCATGGAAAATCTAAATGAAAAATGTGATTCGAGTTCGTGTTCAGCTTGTTCAATTCCCCATTCACTCCATGTTAAATTTCCCATGTTAAATTCCCCTTGACGCCAAAGTGGATATACCCATTTTTAACATTTTAACGCTAAAGTGTTAAATTTCCCATGTTAAATTCCCCATGTTAAATTCCCATTGTCGCCAATTATGATATACCCATTTTTAACATTAAGGTCCCATTGTCGCTAAAGTGACCCACTAAACTACTAATGCAGTTACAGAAAGAACAAATGCAGTTACAGAAAGAAGATAAATAAATGCAGATGCAAATGGAGAAAGAGGAGAGAGAGAAACAAATGCAGTTACAATTTGAGAAAGAAGAAAAAGAGAGAGAGAGAGAGAGAGAGAGAGAGAGAGAGAGAGAGAGAGAGAGAGAGAGAGAGAGGGAGGGAGGGAGGGAGGGAATATCAGTTTAGAATAAAAGAAATAGAGCTGGCACGTGAAAAGCACTTTCCCACTTTAGATACAAATTCAGGTTTTGATGTTACAAAGAATATTAGGTTAGTGCCCCCTTTCAGAGAAAAGGAAGTAGACAAATAGTTTCCTCGCTTGAAAAAATTGCGGAGAATTTGAAATGGCCAAGGGAGCATTGGACTCTATGATTAAAATGTGTACTTACTGGTAAAGCTAATGATATTCACCATTCACTGTCAGCACAGCAAAGTGCTGACTATGATCTGGTCAAGGAATGCATCTTAAAGGATTATGATTTAGTCCCTGAGGCTTATCGGCAAAAAAATTCAGGAACTATAAGAAAGAAGCTGGACAAAATCATGGCGAATTTGCAAGAGAAAAAGAGCAGTTCTTTGATAGATTTTGCTTAGCCAAGAAAGTTTATCAAGATTATGAAAGTCTTAGACAACTTGTATTACTTGAAGAGTTTAAGAACTGTGTCCATAGTAACATTAAGACTTATCTTGACGAGCATAAGATCGAAACCTTGGAAAATGCTGCTCGTGCTGCTGACGAGTATTTCTTAGCTCATGAAGTTCCTTTTGTAGGCAGATCTTCCACTCAGCAGTCTTCTGCTAAAAAGGTATTTGAGGCTTTTATTAGCCCATCTAAAACTCAGTCTGGCACAACTTTTAGAAATCAAGCCTCTGATAAGCTTGATAAAAAAAACCTTATCTCTTCCTACGTATGCCTATTTAAGAAGAAAGGACACGTTAATTCTGATTGCTTCAAATTGAAAAATAAGCATCAGAATCACAACAGACCTATTCCAAATGCTCTTATTTCTAAGAGATCAAGGTCACGGTCATGTATTGAAAACAATACATTTGTTGGGTCTAATAAACCCCAGTCTGATTTTATTATAGAGAATTATGAACCGTTCATGTCAAAGGGTTCTATATCACTCTTGGGTGATTTGGCCAATCCTATCCCTATTAAAATTTTAAGGCACACAGGAGCTTCTCAGAGTCTTTAATTATCAGGAACTTTGTCTTTTTCTGAGAAGTCTTCTGGTAATGAGAGTGTTCGTATTCAGGGAGTAGAGTGCGCCTTTGTTAATGTTCCTCTCCATTGTGTAAATTTGTCATCAGACTTAGTTTCAGGACCCGTGACAGTCGGAATGGTATTTTCTTTACCCGTTCAGGGCATTCATGTATTACTAGGCAATGACCTAACTGGAGAGAAGGTTGTGGTTAATCCATTTGTAACTGACAAGCCTTGTCTGGATCAGAAAGTCGATCCTATTGGAAAAGAATTCCCTGATTTATACGCAGCATGTGCAGTTACTAGATTTACGGCAAAGAAAGCTCTTGAGAACGATGTTGATAAGGAAAGTATTCCTTTAGCTGACATATGTATTGGTCAGGCGTTTGATGAGGTCACTTTCACTCCTTGTTTAGATCAATCAAAAGGTGTTGATCACAGTGAACCTCTTTTAAGTACTCATTAGTAGTGTAGTGGGATAGTATACGGACAATGGGAATTAGCATTACAGACACCCCCCCCCCCGGGACTGTATGCGGACAAAATATCACCCTGGGACTGTATACGGACAATGGGAATTTTGTATAGGGACAAGAGGAATGGAACAGGTAGGGTGACGTCACGGTACTGGACACTTGCAACAATGTAGCAAGTACCGTGACGTCATGCCACCTGTGTCATTTCTATATAAAGTTTGAATCATTCGCGTCCGTTTCTGTGGATATTATAATATTATACCCAAATTATGCAACTGACTAAAAAAAAATTTTGATAAGAGAATAATGTTTTTGTGAGTTAAAAGAAATTATACAATCGAATAATTTTTTTTAGGCAAGAAAGAATAAATCTTTTCGAGGCAGTGGAGGGGCCTGTAAAGGGCCGTTGTTTGTTATGTTAACACCATTCCGTTAACATAGAGGGCATCTCACTGATCTTCATCTCTTTCTTAAACTTCGTCTAACTTCTGGACCGTAGATGAGGACTCGCTTCAGACAGCCTTGTCTTTCCACATAGGTCCTTCTTTTCCAAACGCTTGTCTCGGTGATCCTAACGATTCTCCATGATGATCTCACATACATAGGTAAGTCCATACGGAACAGCATCGACGATACAAGAGTAGACGATTCAACGTTGGTCCACATCTTTGTGACGAGAACAGGTGAAGGGAATGAAGTGAACCGCGTTTAATTATAGTGAAAGAGCGGATCGAAACGGATTGAACTTGTCCACCAATTCCAACAAACGTTACAAAATTCAGTTACTTCGCGGAGTCTGTCTTCCAATCCGAAGAGAGTTACCTGTGACGTCACATTCTCTATATAGGTGTGCTAGCGTCTGTGTGCAGTGAATCGATGCGACATTGTTTTGTGAATCATGATGGAAACTAAGAAGACCAATGAATTGGGGTGAACCGGCTTTGGAGACGAGAAGCGATGGCATAGCAGTGGCTACCAAAGTCAACACAGGACTACTACCAGAAGAGGTTGATTTCAATTGGGATTTAGCAGATTTTTTCTCTTTATCACAAGAATTTGTTCCGGTAACAGCACCGTGGTCACCTTCTCCTTCTTTACCCCACGTCGACGATTTTAAACAGAGACAGAAAGAAGAATTGGAGAAATTTTCACAACAGCAGAAAGAAGCAGAACAAGCATTTCTCCTTGAACAGCAACAGCGAGAAGAAGAGGCAAGAAGGAAACGACAGGAAGAAACAGCAGAGAAGAAACAAAGTCTAGGAGAGAAGGAGAACAGTGAAAGTCAAACGGTAATGGTACTCTTGGACATTTTGGCAGAGTTAAGAAGTCTGAAACAAATGTATCAGACTTCTTTATTACGACCCAAGGGAAAAAGACCTTCCTGAGCCAAACAGTCCAAATCTGTTACTACACCGGAGATACCACCCCTAGTGATTTCTACCAAATCATTGACAGGAGCAAGTCCAGAAGTAGGCCTTGGCCGTGGCAAAGGCTTAAGGCAGTTAAAGCGGATTGCTTCTCGTTCCTGAGTTTGTTATAAGAAAAAAACAAACACCCAACGGTCCTTTTCAGGGCCACTCACTTCTTTCGAAAAGAGATAATATTCATTTTGCCAAAATCAATTAAAACTCAAAATCCCTTGTCTAACCCTATGATGCACGTGTTGTGAGTGCATGAATGTAGGTCCTAATTATTCTAAACAATCAAAACCAGGAGACACTTACGTTTTTTTTTAGTCTGGTCTATTCTGGTACAAATATTTGCAATTCAATGTCACAACACAAAATAACTTTTTAAAAAAGTTCATAGACTTCTTCTGTGTCTTCTTTTTTCTTTCACTCTCTCTGTTTTCTGATTTTTTTCACTTACACAGTTTTTTCCTCCTCCTCTTCTTCCTTACTTTTTTCTCTTCTTCTTTTCTTTTCTATCTTCTCTTTCTGAACGTGTCGGGGTTCTTCTTTTGCCGAGGGTACCTCTTCTTCCTCCTCCTCCTGTTCCTGTTCTTTCTTAGGGCAGTCTAAAGACCAATGTCCTCTCTCTTGACATTGATATCAGCTATCCTGACTTTTGTCTCTTTTGACACTGGTCTTGCTTTTTTGACGTTCTGGACATTCTGTAGCCCAATGCCCTTTCTTCTGGCAGATATAGCAAGTATCTTGACTTTTATCTCGAAAGTAGGGAGAGCAGTCCGTCGGCTTGTCTGAAGAAAACTTTCGTATGACACCTCGCAAAGCTCTAATCAGAAGTTCGAACTGTGTGGGTTCTTCCATCGTGCTTGTCGGCTTGAGAGTGAAATGAATACTGAGAGTGAAGGCACCAGCCCTTTACATATGCACTGCTCTGACATGGATATATAGGGGTCCATGGCGTTTCAAATGTAGTCATTTGACTTTTTGCAGTCAAGATGAAACGATCGCATCATTTCATAAAGAAAGGAGAAGAAAGTAAGAGGCAGAAACGTGATTTATCGCCTCGCACAGTAGCTGAAGTCTTGACTCAAATTCATGCCAGCGATTTTGAAGATGAGATGAGTGAGCCAGAATCTATACCTAGAGAGTCTACACCAAACCAAAGTCCATTACCATCAGTAAACCCTGAAAAGTATTACCATATTCGAGAGACGGACAAACGCTCCTCCAGAAAATTTAGAACTACGGCCTACACGTACGCGGTGAAGTTTAAAGATTTCAAGTCCGACGTACCTTTGGAGAAAGCAGAAGGGTTCATCACTGAAGTGTGGGATTCTTTGTTAACCACACTGAAACGGCAATGTCAAGCCAAAGAAGACGATCGCTTGAGACTTTCTATTCATCACGACAGTTTGAAGTCCCCCGTTTGGATCGAGTTTAGCAGCCCAGCAGGATTGACACCTTCCAAAGTCATGGACAAAATTCAACACGTACAGCAATCCAACGACAAGTTTCACATCACCGACGGAAAAGCGTCACTGTTCATGACCCACGTGTCTCTTCCCCAAGGGACAGGACATGGCAAAAAAAAGGTGATCTTGGTAGAAAATCTTCGCAGCATCAAGCGCAGCCTCGTTCAGATTAAGAACCCTCAAGACCAGATGTGTTTTACCCGTGCCATCGTGGTGGGACGAACGTATGCCGACAAGAACGACACGACAGAATGGAAAAGAGCCTGGCAAACTATTCAAAAATCTAGCCGAGCCAAACAACGAAGAGATGCAGAACTCCTG
>JAECUM010028375.1:0-32669 GCA_016617855.1 Megalonaias nervosa | reverse complement strand
TATAATTGCTGGTGTTTTTGGACAGAAGTAATGCAAATAATAGTTTCATAAAAAATCATAAATCAGTTCAGTTACTGGGCTTCCATCGTGACTGTGGACAAGGTTCCCACTGTTTGGAAATGGTTTCTAATTTCAGTAATTGTTAGAAACATCAGTGATGTAGTAAGCAAGTTTAAAATGTTTATGTCAGTCTAACACCGATTTTTCTTTATGTTGATGAGTGCACTGGAAAATGATAAAAATTCAGTATGAAAATACTGAATATAAATAAACTTGTATTAAAGTTATAATATCTAATTTTGGAAGAATAACTGCTTCACAACACTGGTTCCAATACCATTATTTTATGATGCAGACATGATTGGCAACCATTGTAAATTTCCATCTTAGATGAATAGCATATTGATAAAAAAAATGTTACTTTGCATGACATAAAAATAAAATGATTTTCAAACTGCGCATTATTTTGGTTGGTTTTGAAAACTGAGAGTTACTAATTTTATATCAAACCTGTAAATTGACATCTGTTAATATTATGGATATTAGTTCTTAAAAAGAAGAAAAAAAAGGAGGAAAAAAAACAAAAAACTTTGGGGATTCGAACTTGGTGCGGTAATTTGGCACACTAATACTATACCGTTTGAACTAATGAAGCTTGATTTGTTTTATCTGTATATCTCGCAGATGACACATTTATTCCAAGCAGATTTATATAACTGCAGACCATCCTTTATTGTTTGCCCAGTTAATGCTTTAATTTTAAAGAATTAATATTGTTACCTTATGAAGAAAGACCCAGTGAACAAAATTTAATGAAAAACTACACTGGTTGTAACTGTTATTTCCATCTGGAAATTGACAGATTCATTTTAAAAGATTATGTGTACAGAATTACACTATAATAGCGAGTGAATTAAACATAGCAAATAGTATCGTGATGGAAATGAAGAAAAACCCCTGTTATTTATGTATAAAATAAATAATATATACGTACTTATCCTATTATTTACAGCATCCTTTTGCAAAAATTGGCAACATAAAAGTACAATTCCATTTAATGTTTACTCCATGTAGTCTTTGTTTACATGTAGTTCCAAATACCCCTTCAGCGCCTATTTGAAAAATCTTGTTCCCAAGGCAATTCAGAAAGAATGAAGAAAGAGAGAAATGAATGGACAACATTGTTTTTAAAATATCTGAATTGTTATTATTCTCGGAATTTTTTTAATATAATAATGAAGGAAATAATATAGCACACTACAGAAATGCAGGTCTAAATGCTCACACATAGCGATAGGTAAGCAGCTACTGTGCAACAGGGAAAACAACGACAGTGAAACATAGACAGCAAAATTCATGAATTTTTAATTTTTAGTTATTAACGCAAACGTGCTCACATAAGTTAATATGAGAATCCAAAAATTTTCATAAAAATTAATCAATCAGTGTAAATACCTTGTTCGAGCAAGCCTGCGCTTAGATCTTATTTCTAGTTCAAATTGCTCAAATGCAGCATTTTCGCTTAAATTTCCCATACCAGCCCATGTTCAAAGGTCTTATTTAGGTATGAAAAAGAAATTTATATGCATATTTAATGCTGAATAGGGTGATTTATACATCAAATAATACAATGAGACAGAGAGTTGTGATATTAACAAGAATTTTTTTTCCAATAAAAATGGGGGCAGAAAATGGCCCCTATTCAATATAGTCCTTTCATGTGGATAAGACCAGAATACCAAAACAAAACATACTGAAAAATTATTTATATTCAACACTCACTTTAACTAGTCTATATGTCTAACTTTTGCCAAATCATTATGAGGTCCACAAATTTTGCATGACAAAGTGCTCAACCCAAGTGCTGTATTGCAGCACTCTCACAGTCTTTAATACAAATTTGTAAAGCAGTGTTGATTTGTCCTTTTCTGATTAAACATATTTTTAAAATAAAAAAGACCCGTCTTCTCTAAGAAGTTTCATCCACAAGTCAAACTGTAAAAGCCTGTTTGCTTAATATCTGGAACCATTTTCTATAAAAGTAATGACTAGTCAGCTACCTAAATTGAACATCAATGTAACGAATCCGTGAGGCATAGTTTTAAATTAAAGCAACCCATCTGTTTTCTTGGAAATGGGTTATTTACAGTTGCTATAAATAGAAAATTCGGAAATTACATGTAGGTCTATGCTCAACAGATTAGCTCTTGCACTATTCTGATTGCAGCATATGATGAGCGGAAGTAAAAAGATGTTAATATAAATGACAAACACAACTATTTATTGCTTTATTTTTATATTAATTTTTAATGTATCGGAAAAGATTAATCCATACATGGAAATGTCTAAGATGTAATCTGGTGAAAAAAGCGTAATGATTGGCATGTATGCAAAATGGGTCTGGAGATCACGGTCTTCAAGGTATACTGATTTTAAAGAAAAGCTGTAGATTCTGATCTGGCAGCATCTCGTTGTAAAGAGCTTGACGTGTTGTTATTCTATTATAGCCAGTTTCCAAGGGAGAAGATAATAACAGGTTAAGTATTTAACATGATGCAATGTGATATCATATAATATCAGCATGTGGCAATAGTGCCTTCTGAAACAGGTGAAATGAATGTAACCAGGTAGAGTATTTTGAAGTTGTGGAGAAATACCTGCTGTCCTAAAAGAAATCCCTATAGAATTTATCAGTGATGCAATAAATACTGATAAATAAAGTGTGCTCCTCTACCAATACCAATGAGACAAAAATCAGTAGTGCAATGTGATACCTAAAGAGTATATAAGATATCAGTCGATTTAAGTAAATTACTTTTTGAAAATAATACCGTAAGAGTATGTGAGATATCAGTATGATGGGAGTAAATAACTTTCTGAAAATATTACCTTAAGAGTATGTGAGACATCAATATTGCCATCTTTATCTTCATCCAAAACCTGGACAATCTTCTGCAATCTAGTGTCATCTGGTACCTTCTGAAGCCGCTTCAATGCTAGTACCATCTCATTTAAACTGATCATATTGCCTCTGTGAAAAAAGATGAAAAATTTAAATGTCTATTAAATCAAGGGATATTTAGTGGGAAGCTTTTCTTTTAAACTTGACAATTTGTAACTTATTACTTTCAAAACATGATAATTTGAAGCTTATTACTTTCATAACATGATAATTTGAGGTTATTTATGTCATAACATGATAATTTGAAGCTTATTACTTTCAAAATATATTACTTTCCTATAAATAGAGCTGTGATTTTAATAAGAGCAGATCCAAGAGTGGGTTTTCCTCAACAGCCTATTCAATTTTTGGGGACTTTCAGAATGGCAGAGCAAAAAATGATCCTGAGTGTAGAGTAAACAAAACTGTTAAAATGTATTGACCATACACTTCACAGAGAAATACTAGTATTGATCTTTTATATCAGTTTTGTGACTACAGCCAAGTGAAGCATTAACTAATACAACATTCTGACAAAACTCCAAATTTAATCATAACCCTGTAAACCTCAACACTACTTGAAAACATTTTCTGCACTCTTTTTACATTACAGATGTGTTAGCTGTTTTATGTCACCACAAAATAAAAACTTGTCCAATAGTTGTTGTTGTTGTTGTTGTTGTGGGGCTTAACGCCATTTTTCAGCACTGGATAGGCTATACATGGCGGCCAGTATTAATGGTGGAGGAAGAAACCGGGAAATCCCCGGAAAGAACCACCGACCCACGAGAAGCTACTGGCAAGCTTTCTCACATATCCACATTCGCCGAATCCTAGACTCGAACCCACGCAGACAGAGGTGAGATGGCAGTGATCTGTAACGGAGAGCGCTTTAGACCACTCGGCCACTCGGGGCCCCTGTCCAATAGTACTAACGACCAAATATTGTATATTTGCCAATAACATAACAAGTGCAGCCAGTTGCTGACAGTGTAAATGTATTGAAACAATTCTGCTGAAATTTAAATTGAGTTTTACCTCTGCTTAACAAATATATTCAAGAAAACTATTTTGCATTCATATGAAACTGAAGCATTAAGTAACAAAATCATATAAACTCACCTAAAACATTATTTCTAAAACTATCTCAAATGCACTGATATGTTGCCTTGAAATATCAATGTTTTGAGAATAAGTTCATGTATGCAATGAAACTTGATAAAATATCAAGTTATCATTTGAACATGAACAGTACATCACACTGCTTTATTTTCTGTATCACATACCTATGATGGAACCATTGAGAAGTTTTTGCTGACATCCACCTAATGTTATTGTTTGATGTAATAAATAAAACATGTATTAATCCAAAGTATTGCTTTGAATTCTATTCAAATGGCATTGCAAGCAATGTTTGGAAAGTTTAAACAATGTGTTTACTCATAAACACAAATCCCTTCACCAAAAGGAACATAGAGTAAACAACAATAAACTGATATGGACAATTGATGCGAAGGCAACAGGACAGTGGAGATAAGTATCCTGCGTGAGATGGCTGAGCAAGACTGGGCTGGTTAGGATTCAACCAACTGCTCAATGGTCAAGCTAACAACAAAGCCTCCATGTTATGGTCAAAGCTAGCAACAAAGCCTCCGTGTGATGGTCAAAGCTGACAACAAAGCTTTCATGTGATGGTCAAGCTAACAACAAAGCCTCCATGTGATGGTCAAAGTTAACAACAAAGCCTCCATGTGATGGTCAAAGCTAACAAAAAGCCTCCATGTGATGGTCAAAGCTGACAACAAAGCCTCCATGTGATGGTCAAGCTAACAACAAAGCCTCCATGTGATGGTCAAGCTAATGACAAAGCCTCCATGTGATGGTCAAAGCTGACAACAAAGCTTCCATGTGATGGTCAAAGCTACCAACAAAGCTTCCATGTGATGGTCAAGTTAACAACAAAGCCTCCATGTGATGGTCAAACTAACAACAAAGCCTCCATGTGATGGTCAAAACTAGCAACAAAGCCTCCATGTGATTGTCAAAGCTAACAACATAGCCTCCATGTGATGGTCAAGCTAACAACAAAGCCTCCATGTGATGGTCAAGCTAACAACAAAGCCTCCATGTGATGGTCAAAGCTGACAACAAAGCCTCCATGTGATGGTCAAGCTAACAACAAAGCCTCCATGTGATGGTCAAGCTAACAACAAAGCCTCCATGTGATGGTCAAAGCTAGCAACAAAGCCTCCACGTGATGGTTAAAACTAGCAACAAAGCTTCCATGTGATGGTCAAACTAACAACAAAGCCTCCATGTGATGATCAAAGCTAGCAACAAAGCCTCCATGTGATGGTCAAAGCTAACAACAAAGCCTCCATGTGGAAGAAGGAAATACTACCACAGTAACATACTCAACTTACAATTTCATCAGTGTAGGAATTCAAGTGAAGTTTGGTAAGATGTAATGTGTTAATTATACAGAGGATGGAACAAAACAAACAGTTAAACTTACAGGATGGAACAAAACAAATGGTTAAAAATTAAGTCACATTGATACTGTTTTAATATGACTGAGTTTCTCCTTAAAATGCATCCACATACAGTACCAATTTTAACAAAGGTAGATCAAATAGGATTCAATATACTGAAGGTGTAATGAAAGGATAGAGGAAATACATAAATCACTCCAGCATGAAAATTAGGTCAAAGTAACAGATTTGGTATTGTTGAGTTGCTCACACTGCAATGCAGCCACATTTTGCAATGGTGTTAACAAGTAACAGTGAAAAAGGGTTTGTGATACTGAAGATGAAACAAAAATACCCCAAAATACAAATGTCAAACAAACATGAAAACTGGGTGATGACCTGGTTTTGGTATGACTGAGTTAGTCATGGATCCACATGCCATTTCTCATGACTAAAGGAAAAATAGGATCTAATATAAAGTGGGCATAATGAATGGATACTTAAAGTTTTAAAAAAATCACACAAAAATTAAACAAGGTCATAGTGACCTAGTTTTTGACTGAGTGAATGACTCACTGAGATGCATTCACTTGTCAGTTTTCATAAATATCAGTGAAAAGGGGTTAAGGATACTGCAGGCATAACAAATGAATCAACAAATGAGCAAACACAATACAAACATGTGAATACAAAGGCACAAATTTTTTTTAGTAAATTATGTTTCTCTGAAAATACTTAATTGACTGAATCCAGCAATTGTGAAAAGATGGAAAACACTGTTTATCCAACTAGGAAAGAAACTCTTACCCATTACCTCCCCTGACCACTGATAGGTGGCTACCATTGTTCACTCAGTTTAGTTCGAGTGCTCACATTTGCAGGGAGGTTTGGGTGGATTTAATAGTGCTGTAATCAGGTAAGTATTCTTGGAAAAAACATAATTTACAAAAATATTTACTTTCTCCCCCAACACATTTTCTCCTGATAGGGGAAATTAAAGACAAAGACTTCTTACTGAAAGGAGAAAACAATATTCTATGCCAGTGGCAATGTTGTGTCAACTTCCAATGGTCTTGTGACAATTTGGACTTAAGATAACAAATCAGTCAGATTAAATTCTTATTCTGTGAAGCTAGATCACTCAGAAAAAAAGCTTGAGAATGTTGACTGTGCCTGCTAGCAACAGCTTCTATTATGTCTTGGATTGAAAGTAAGCTGTCTAGGCAGTGATGAAGCACATGTGATGATGGTTATCTCAACAGGTTGGGCTTTCAGAAGGATGGGGTAGGTATAGCCCCAAAACCAGTGATTTACACATCAACTTGCCTGAGGAAAGCTGACTTTTAGAAAATTTGTAAATCCCTGCCTCCAACCCTTCACAACTGACTGAATGTGGATCTGTGGTTCAGGTTTCTGTGTCCAGGGCTGTAGATATAACTGGGGTGAGGGGGAGGAGGCAGTTTGTGATTTCATCTCGTTGTAAATAGATCACTGAATGCTCCCAATGTACACAGATATGTTGTAAAATTGACTGATGGATGAACCATTGTGTGTAAAGGGTCTGGCCACTTCATGACAATAAGTTGCATTCATTTGTGTGCACCAGTGTGGAAAAGTTCCAACTAGTACATACAGATATCTTGTGATTTTGTAAAACACAAAAAACTAAAAACAAACACCTATTTTAGACAGGTCACCACCTCCACCAAGTTATCTGTCATATTGAGGACTACCTTTCTATACAAATGATCCTTCCAGAAATGAAACATTTTTACAATGGCCTTCATTTCTAAAAGGTTGATGTGAAGAGGTAAATCTGGGTGAAGCCTGGCAAATGGCGGGTTCCCAACCATATGAACTGGAATCCACACAGATAATAAGTTCTGTCTGTAGATTTTCAAAGGGAATTCCTGCTGTAAGCCACTGTTTGTTGCACCACTGATGCAGAAAAGATACTGTTAAATCTGAGATCATGATTTGTTGATCGAGTCAATCAGAAGGGTTGCCATGATGCCAGCAGGGCCACTAGCAATGGTTACATGAACAGACACCCAAGAAGGATCAAATCTGCTGTCACATTCAACAAACCCAGGAGTTGCAGAAAATCTCTTGCAGATATCTACTCACTGTCAGATATCAACTCAGTGAACTCCATAATCTGTGTCACACAAACCTGATGAACTAGGTTGCAGCTGGAAAAAAATTCCATGCCCAGATGGATGGACTATGTTCTGAATTGTCCCAACTGACAAGAAACCCTAAATGACTCTAAAGGGATAGAAGATCATTTATGATCATCACCAAAGATAAACTTACCACATGTTTTTGGAGGATGTTATCAAGATACATTGCAGTCGCTGTTGACAAGAACGACTGGAAAAGAGTAACAACACTGTTGATGATTGGTGAATGTCCATAGTCTGATGTTGAGACTGCATGGGATATCATGAGTAACAACACTGTTGATGATTGGTGAATGTCCATAGTCTGATGTTGAGACTGCATGGGATATCATGAAACTGAAGGAAACTGCATGAGCATGTGTTTTAGGATATGAAAGTATGCATCATATAGGTCTAACCTGGCTGCAATTTCAATGATGGCTGTTTGGGGGCTTGGGGAAGGTGAAAACTTGTTTTCTATCCCCTTTATTAAATTCCCTGTGGAACTGAGGAACCATTTGCCACCTGAAGTTGGGCTGAGGTGAAAATTGTTGCATCTGTGCAGTGTTCAGCAATGTATCTATTTGCCGATAATCATCTCTCCTTGGCAGCTGAGACTGCTTCAGCCTGAAAGCCAGTGCAGGTGGCATAGCAAGTTGAAGAGGCACTTCTTAGGATGCCTGCTTCCACATCTCCTCTACTATACCACCATACAGCAATGTCATTCTAATGGTACAGAGGGATGATGCAGTTTTAGCGAAGAGGAGCGCATACATAGATCCAGATTGATGAAGCTGTGATGGAATTAGCCTCATGGGATGCATGGTCTTTTTAATAACCCTGGTAATCCTAGACTTCCAAGCATGATTACCAATTTTTTAGCCTGTAAAAAAATTGCTAGAGATACTAGGTCAAACAAGACGAAGTAGCGATCATATTTCAAAATAACTTTGAGATGGCATGTAAGACAGCCACCTTATAAAACAATGGGTTTGTCATATTCACTGCCATATTCATAAGAGGCACCAATGCTACTGCATTAAAGCCCAAGGTCTGTAAAAAAATAAACATGATTATAAGCAAATTTTTAAAAAATAACGAACACAAAGTGTAGTAAATACCTGTACAATCAATACTATACTGACTCATTTAATGGATGATTGAAATTCCTCACATTTCTTGGATTTCAAGAGGCAAATGAAATAATGCTGTTCATACCCAGTGGAAGCTAAAGCAGAGAAAACAACCATAGCTAATAGTGGTGGTCAGGAGAGATAAGAGGTACAAGCTTCTTTCCTTTGTATGTATGTTATACAGATGGGACAGACAAAATAGTTTGTCTTTTCACGATTACAGCATTCAAAATAGTGGATCTTCTTTTCAGATGTTAATGTGATTGAAGAATGTATTTAAAGAACTGCATATTCCTTCCCATCTTTATGTTATCTTCCCTGTCAAGGAAAATAACTTTTTTGATATGACACAGGAATAAAAATTAAAAAACCAGTTTATGGATAATGATGCAGCAATATGGCCATTAAAACTGTCATAAATCTTAGTATATGCTAAGTATCTGCTTAGTCATATTCCACCAAGCCTCTAAAAGTTATTACTTTGCAACTGACAACTAGAGGAACAATAAGCAATTTACTCACATAAAAACTACTCCTCACCCGTATCACATTCCTATATACATCCCCACCTCCCCTGAATCCCACCCTTACACCATGATGGAGATGAATCAATAGTAAATAAAAAAAACACATAACTCTGATTTGTCAGCAAATGTATCTGATGCTGATGACTGTACAAGGTTTCACATCAATCCACTAAACACTGCAAGTGTTGTTGTCTTCACAAAAATGTCAATCACTGCATCCAGCTGCAAGTCAATAAGGGCAATAACTCTTACAACAAGAGGCTCAAGTGAGCCTACTATCATTCATCTATCTCATGTAATTAAACAGTTGACCATTTCACTAAGCAGGCTTATGTAGTACAATAAGAATGCATACTAGGGGTGAAATGATACACCTGTGCTGCATGTCAATATGATTCACGATACACAGCCTGCGATACATGTTGACACAGATAAGAACTTGATGGTCTTTCCATCTTTGAAAGGTAGGTGGTGCCCTTTCATATACATTAACATTCTAGCCCTATTTCCACTATGCAGACTACAGACAGTTATCATATATTTACATGCAATTCTCACTGATGAGAAGATAACAATACTTTCAAACTGACTACCTGTTGGTTGCAGTGAGATTTATTCAACGTTTTAGGCTATTTAATGGTGGCTTCATTTAACTCCCTTTGTTTTGTACAACATGAATGATTTGAAAACAAATTATTACCAATTCTGTGTCTCAGTTACAGGTGGAAGACATTATGATGTTATCTTCAAAACAGAAGAAATAATGCAATTTCCTCAAGGAGAGAAAATCTCATGTAGAACAAATTCTGCATGGGAATAAGGTTGAATACCAACAAAATCTATCACATTTTACTTCCTGCAGATGCAAAAGACTGTTGCAGCCAATGGTATTTGTTAGTGAAGAAGGAAAACAATTGACTACACCCAGTCCTATTCCACAATTTTTTAAACTTACACAAGGTGATAAACTTAAGCAGTTTGAAATCTGCCCCATTGCTCATCCTATGCTAATGTCATTTATTCCATCAGCACCTTTGTTCACTGGTTAAATATCTCTGCATAAGAGAGAAATTCCAGATATGTTCCCCATGTACAATTTAAGAAGAGATGATGACAGGATTTTATCTTAAGGGAGACCTTCTTCTTAATCATAAAAAAGAGGGGGAGGAAGAAATGGTCATAGGTCAATATTTATCTAAACTTCCATATATGTCTCTCTTTCTAACTGCTCCACATTCTTATAGCTCTACTGAAATCAACATCTTTGACAGATGTCACCTCTAGTTGTGTAAGTATTAATCTGTTAATTAATTCTGAGCATACTTTGCTCCTTTTCTTTGTATCAATATTGTTCTGCGCTTCTTTCTGAAGGAGCATATACATAGCTAGCTTTGTCAGCTTGAATATGTAGGGAAACTGATCTTTATGAGTATTTTAATTAGGCTCAGTATTCTGCCCTTTGTACATTTAGTTTCAAAATACCACTGAAAGGGTCATGCCATCTATTTTTGTCCATCCAGCATGTATATCTGACTTGTATGTAACACCATTTAGGGCTCAAAATCACTCACTGGTATCTCCATTAACACTTTCCCAGCTCCACTCAAAATCACTCACTGGTATCTCCATTAACACTTTCCCAGCTCCAATAATCTGATATACTTCATAACTTTAAAAATTATTGTCATCATCACTACCATCATCAAGTATCTGCCTAATTAAATCATAATGGACCTTGCTGGGAAGCAGACATTTTGGGTTTACTAAATAGCCCATATTTTAAACATGCATTTGTCAAACTTTCTTCATGAATGGTTTGAAACTAAGTCATAATGCTTATTCCTGGGCATGTTGTGCTAATCAAATTTAGTTTCACAACCATTCATGTTGTGCCTGAAGAACCCAGATGTGGAACAGTTGCTATCCAAAAAACAGATGTTCAACAAGAATGGTTACATAAAAATTGTATTCTTTGCAGAGCACATTTTCATATGTGGGACTTTCAACGAATTTATGGGAGTTCTCACATTTCACTGTTCTCCAAGAGTACAAATTTGTACAAATTTTGCATGATTCGTGCAATGATACACACTGACAGCATCTCTGTATAAGTACTTGACAAATCCAGTGACTTTCCCGCGAAGAATCTGTTGCTCTGCCAGTACTTCTTGTTTGTCACGCAGAGAATAAGCTCAGTTGATTTCTGATTGGTGGTTATTATTTAACCTGGACCAGAACAAGCAATAACCACAAAAGAGAATTCAATGTAACATATTTCACCGTGCAACAAACTGGTAGCATAGCTTTCAAATCGACCAAACGAGTCAAAATACAATGCAAAGTAGAAACTATGTGAGAAAGTGGTTATTAAATGATGAGTAAAGTATTTCATTAAACATGTGGAAAACGTTTGGAATGTATAGTATATGCTGAACATACTTCTGGGTTAATATAATTAGCATGGAAAAGTGGGGCAGACCAGATTACGAACCATATCATTTTGTGTTAACTTGCAGATGGTGAATGGGTATTCTCAAATAGTCTTTTTCGTTTTAACTAATAAACATGAGTGCCTGTGACTGCAAATGCTGTTTCAGATGGATTATAATTTTACAGAATAAAAAAAGCAACTAATAATAATTATTCATGACTGCTGAAGACTAAAATAACATGCATATGGTATCATTTTGTATCGATTCTCGTTCTCTTGTATCGATACATGTATTGTTTCAGCAAAAGTATCAATGCATCGATATATCGATGAATCGTTTCATCCCTAATGCATGCAATGTTAATTATCTGCCAACTTTGTATTATGTTGATCTTATCTATCTTGATAAACATTATTTTTCAGATGAAGGTATAAATAACATACACAGTATCAGGCTCATAAATGAAGTCATCCAAGATGTTGATGATAATAAGCCCAACTGATCAATATATGGCTTCAGAAGTGACAAGATGCCCTGTCAATCTGATGCAAAATCAAATCATTAATATGCATCAATCTCACTCAATATTTAAAAAGTTCAAGATCCTTATGGCAGAAGCAAGCATTCCAAGTTTTATCAAAATCAGATCACAAATATGGCTTCCAGAGTGGTAACAAGCTCAGTCAATCAGATGCAAGATTACATTATTAATATGTATGGATCTTGCTCATTTTCAAATTCACCCAAGATATTAATGATACAAGCCAATATTTCAAGTTCTGAACGAAACAGGATTAGTAATATGGTTTCCTGATTAGTAACAAGCTCAATCAAATAGTAAGCATTATCAACTCATTAATACACATGTATCTCATTCATAATCAAACTTGTACAAGATGTTGATAATGCAGGCCTATATTCCAAGTTGATGTAAAATCAGCTCAGAAAAATGGCCTCCTAGTGGCAACTAGCTCAGCCATGCAAGATCAACCCATTAACATGTTTGATCTGACTCAATATAAACTGTACAAGATCTTGATAAAAGTATACATTCCATGTCTGATCAAAACTGGATCAGAAAACTGGCATCCAGAGTGGTATCAAGCTCGACCATTCAGATGCAAGATTATCTCATTAATATGCATAAATTATTTTTAAAAATCTTTATGATATAAACCCATATTTTAAGTTTAATCAAAATCAGATCAGAATTATGGCTTTCAGAGGGGTTACAACCTCAACAAATCAGATGAATATCAAATCATAAGGGAACTCATCCAAGATTATAATTATATATGCATATGTTCCAATTCTGATCAAAATCAGGTCAGAAATACAGCCTTGAGTATGGTAACAACATCAGCCAATTAGACGCAAAATAATCTAATTAATATGTGTGGGTTTCACTCTTTATCAAACTCAATCAAGCCCTATTGATATAAGCATATATTCCAAGTTTGATCAAAATCAAATGAGAAATATGGCCTACTGAGTGGTAACAAGGTTAACCAGTTAGGTGCAAGATCACCTCATCAACTTACTCGTTATTAAGAACCTAAGATTTTGGTGATATAAACCTAGATTCCAAGTTTAACTGAAATCCTATCAGAAATACAGACTCCTAGGTGGGTGCATGATACATGATAGACAAACAATGGACAATGCATGAGCAACACAAGGCCATATGATACTCTCCCCATCTTTATGGCCTGGTTAGCTAAGGAACACAAAGATGTGTCAATACATGCATCTTTTGATAAGGACCCTTTTGTGAACCAAGTTTCACAGTGATCCATAAAAACTGCATGACAGTGAGACTGTGTCATACACTGCATTAAGCTACAAGGAAAAGTGATTTATTGACATCTGCACTTTCAGGTGATGACCAAGTTTCAAGGCAATCGATAAAAAAGCAGGTCTAGTTGCACATACATTGCTACTAGAAAAGAAGGCCAAAATTGCAGAAGCAAAGTAATTTGTCAACATCTGTATCTTCACATGATGACCATAATACTTTCTAAGTTCCTAAAAAAAACAGGTGTGCAATAAAAAGTGACCTTTTTCAGTCCTACATAACTATGATACACATGCAAGTGGCGATAAATAGCACCAACCAGAACTGCAGCCAATTCATGAACATATGTGTGTTTGCATTTTTTAAAAAGGTTTAAGTACACATCTGTAATATTTCTGAGATCAGATGTAAATCAAAACTTCAATATTTGCTTTACTAGCTGAAACAATTAATAATAGCTTTATCTTTGCATTTATTAATGTATCATTCAAATTTAGAAACTGCACCTAGAAACACTCATGTTTATCACCTAGAAGATAACATTATACTAACATCTGGTCTGGCAGCAGTATCTAGTACAAATACATGCATTAGGCTTTGCAGTATAATTATCATAAAATATGAAAGAATTTTAAGTTCAAAACTTTACTTCTGTTGCTTTATCTTTTCAAGTAATTCTTGTCTTTTCTGGATGTCATCTTTCAATTCAGAACTCCTCCGCATTTTGACCTCCCCTAATTCAATCTGCTCTTGGATGGTCTCCCTTTGATCATGTAGCTCATCAATAATTTTTACTGACTGGCTTATCAACCGGTTCACACGTTTGGAAATCCTTGCTGCAGCTTTGGATTCTCTTAGATCATTCTGAGAGCCTCCTGATGCTGTAATCAGTGATTTCAAGTTTTGGAGATCCTACAGTGACAAAAACAATAATGCAGTTCATTAAATGTGTTGCTGAGGGATAAATAAATCCCATACAAGGTCTAGATTTTGTAGGCCAGATGGAAGATCTTATTTACTGAGTTCCTTCCCAGAAATACTGACCCTGAGCTGAATGTGAAGGTACAGGGCATATGGCAGTCATGCAAAATGCTGACATGGCTAAAACTGACCTTTATTGGAAATAAGCAGGCCACAACGAACAACCTTTGTGTCTAAAATGAATGCATAAATACATGTGCTAAGTAAGGATATGGTCATGGGCCACACAAAATGTGCTGGTGAGCTGCTTGCAGCCAGTTGGCTGTATATTGAGCACCTGCGGAATCTGGAGTTGAAGATGGCCATTTCATTAAATTCCCAGTAACTAATATGTAATGAATTTATTACCTCTTAAACCTTATATAAACTTGTTTATTCAAAGAATATAAATCTCATAGCCACTGCTGTCTATACAGATAACTGTTCACAAACAGCTGTATCAGTCATCTCCCTCTGGCCTGAAATAAAATCCTCTCTGCATCCTTGACAAATCAGTATTTATTAAAATCTAACCATCTTTGGTACATACTTTTCACTGATACATAAACCACAAAGTAAATTATGTCTATAGATTATAAAATCATGTCATCTTTGGATCAAATTTGATATTTTGTTGTTTTTTTTAATTTTGATACAAAAGTTATCTACCATTTTCTTTAACTCAGTTGTGTATACTGCCTGTCATCTTGAACACACTTAAACAGAAATCCTGGATTTTATATCTTTATAACTGATCAATCATATTCCAAGAATTTTGTTATGAAGTAATAACATTAAATATCATCCTGTTGCTGACTGGTAATACAGAATTCAGCAGATATGGAAAACAATAAAGGAGACACATTTTCAAAAAACTCTTAAACAGACACAGTTTTATTAGTTTGCAGGAAACATGAAGCTGCACCCATCAATCACACTTGAAATTATTACTTGTATATGCTAAATAGCCTGTGACTGTATTTCTTGTTATTTTAACTGCAAACAAACTTGTAATACACCAGCTGATTGTTGTTGTTATTTTCCAATTTGCAAGTGGACATTTGTAGATTCAATTCAGTTTTAATAAATGCATTACTTTTGCATAAATAATGTGAAACACTGCGAATGTTAGTTAAGTGTCCCAATGATTGTTTTGTAAACAGGGATAAATTCTTTACATGGTGGCTGAGCAGTGTAGACTGGAATATTTCTACCCATTTCAATACATTTGATCCACAGCTTTGGGGTGAGGATGCAATGGAATCATACAAGTTGGAAGTCCCATAAAGCCTGTTAAAAGGCTATGTAGCTAATAATCCACACACTTTCAAACAAGAGCATAGATGATTATGGGTTCCATGTAACATAAGACATCTTCGCCAACTGAAACATTTCCAACTTAAATAGAGTCATATGAACCACTGATCATTAAACAACTCAGAAAATTTCCACATGCAACATAATACAGGTTAAAATGCAACTGTAAATATCAATAATATAAGTATCCATGGGTTTTTTGTACAAAATTTGTTTTTAACACAAAAACAAAATTCACAGGTGCCAGGCAGTCTGGCATGGGTTACAATGTCCTATACTAACCTCTGCATAATTCTCTCCCATCTACGAACAGCACTGACCCAGATCTGCCATCACATGTCTATGCTGTTTGCTTGTAATCTTAAGTCAAAAGTATAACTTTGACCCTAATCTGCCATTAAGTCAGATGAGCTTGTTCTGCTGGTATATTATGCAACAGTATATCTGGCCTGGAAATCACACAACTTTAAGTCTGTGTTTGTCACTATCAACCAATCTGAAGTGAGCTTTCATAAACAATATCTTTTGTGATTGGTTGAAACAAAATCTCAAGCTCAAGCTGACAAGTTTTGTGATTTCTAATTTATATATGCACATTTGTGAGAGTAAGAATTAATACTGTACCTCCTGGTATTCATTCACTTCCTCCTTCAATTCGCTTAGTTCCTCCATTTCAATATTGAGACTCTTCTGTTCAGCAATTTCTTCCAGTGCCGACTCAATTTCCTCCAGATCTTTAGAAGTTATCTCCTCCTCAGTAGGAAGTTTCTCCTCTTTCTTAAACTCTGTACAATGCAAATAAAGTATACAATATCCAAAGATATCCAACGGTGTTTTTTTTTACATAACTTTTGCAATTGGGTTTTATATTTGAGATTGTGAACATTTAACTTCTTGGAAATCTTTGGAACTGAATGTTAGGTGTATTAGCCATTAATGAGTTAACATTTCTTTATAAAACTGCATACATTTGATCAGTGAATATACAGAAAATTGTAAAAGTTTAAAGGGATGTAATTTTCCCATAAAAAATCTTACATTTTACTGAAAGAATAGGGCTTATGAATTAATTTCAAGGTAGTGTTATATGCTGATATAACTGACATTGATATTACAATGACTAAAAAAGTCAGTATTTGGCAACTGAATGGAAAGGTCAAGACTTCATAAATGAAAGTTCCAGCAAAACAAATTGCTCTGATCTGCTCACCACCACAATCCAATCCATCAAAAAGTTTAATACTGTACTTTTCTCAGAAAACAAACTAAATTCCTTAACCATAACGAGGAATATATAAAATATTTACATCAAAATGCAACCCCAGCCTACCTCCCCATTAAATAATGGTAAATGCTTAAAGTCACTCATGCCAAGTTCAATTTAATTTCAAGCTGAGATTCCGGTCACATTTGGCATTCCACATTTTTCATTTAAAAAAATTTCAATTTCATTTTACACTGATCACTATGATCTACACTGCTTTAAAAAAGCATTTTGGACAAGTGTTTTTGAAAAGAGTGATACAATATTAGAAACAAGCTTATGCTAATCTTCTTACAAGTATCAAGTTGTTTTCAAATTAAAAGACTGAAATTTAGGTCTTGCAATATTTTTACACATGAAAACAGTCATGACACAGTCCATAAGAAAGCATTATTAATGGCTTGCCATACTGCATTCTTATTGTAACAAAGTTTGATTTTAAAAATGACTAGATACTTTTCAGAAACTCAATTTACAGCCCCCCCATAATATGTCCTTTCTATGACTGCAGACACTAAGTTCTGCTGGAAAAAGTTTGTTGTTGTTGTAGGGTTTAACGCCATTTTTCAGCATGAGATAGGCTATACATGGCGGCCAGTATAATTGGTGAAGAACCCTGGAAAACCCTGGGAAAAAAAAGTTTGTGAAAATGTCCGTTTAATACATATAACTGCTATCAACCCTCAAAACACTAGAGAGGAAGACAAAATTAATATTATCATTGCACATGGTCAGATATGGAATGGTCAAATAAAACAGCAAGTTTAGCATGTTTACACACAGTAGTTTATGGCAAGGATGAATATCACAAAATGTGTATGCTCTTTTAACAAACATGACAGTAGCATAAAAAAACAAAACATTTTCCTTGTTGAACAAGTGCACTTGAAGAAATCTCACCCCTGATTGCTTCTGTTGTAGTGGTATATGTTTCTGTCTTTAGAATGCACAAACCTAGTTCATGACACAAAGTTTACCTCACTGGGTTAGATCCATATCCTGTCAACATTAAGATTATATTAAAGCCCATATTTTCCTCTCCGAGCAGAGTACAGTTACAATCTGGGAAATGCTATTTACCTTCACTAGGCTTGGCCTCTATGATGGAAGCAGGGTCATGTAAGTAGTCCAACTCCTTCTTCAAATCAGCTTCCATAGCTGACTGAGCTGCCAATGCCTCTGCTGCATCTCTCTCTGCCTAAAATATTAGAATAACTTCAGATTATTGTTATGGTAATTTTGAAACGTTTGTCCGAATATGTCTTTGTCTTCGTTTTCTTGACTTCTGCATGCACAAAAATCATTTATAATCTGTCTCATTACCTTTGTTTTTTAATGAATTCCTATCTCACTTGTGTAACTCTCTTTATCTTCATTATGAGTCCCTTTTTGATGTGTCTAGTCTCTAACTCACTGTTTTTATCTCATCAACTGACCCCAATGCCTGAAAATTTATCACTGTTCTGCCTCTCTCTCTCTCTCTCTCTCTCTCTCTCTGTTAATCTTGTTGTCTCTGGTATTTAAATCTATGTCCCTCTAAAACAAGAGTACTGCGAACAAATGCCCACCCATGTTTAACAGTCTTCTATTTAAGCAATAGAAGGGTATGGTTGACTCAGGAGAATATTGACCTACAGGTCTCAATGACCTCATATTTTGGTTAAGGAATATGGTCTTGAAGTAACTTAATGTACAGAAACTATTATTTCTTATTAGACTTATCCCTTTGGACTCCAGAATTTATAGGTTCTTCATTAAGTGCAAGCAATCTACAAAGTTTGTTCAAGGAATTTACTCTAGAACACAAGTAATTCTATCAACTCAATTTTTATTGAAACCATAATGACCCTGACTGTTAATCTATTGAGCAAAAAATCAATAGGACTATTCCATGCTGTAAGTACACCCCTCCACAAACACTGATCAAGGTATGTGGTCAAGAGCTAATGTCATTATGCAAGAAACACTCTTCTTCTTTCAGTCACAGTGACCTAGATCTTCGACCTTGAGCCATAAACTCACTAGGCTTCTTTCTTACCCAATGTGTAAGTCATCCACAATCTTTCATGAATGTATATGGCATCAACTGAACATCCTGTGCAGAAATCATTTGTCATAATGACCTTGGTCTTTTGACCCCAGACTGAGAGGCTTTTCCTCTCCCCAAGTTGCAAACAATCCACATAGTTTGATCCAAGTACATAATGTAGAACTAATATTATTGTGTAGAAACCATTTTTATTGTTTAAGTCACAGTGACTCCAAAATCGGTATGGGATATGTAAAATCCAATACATGTTCAAAGTTTGGGAAACATCAGATGGTGGTGAACATCACGCAAAGACCACTTTTCTTCTCTAAGTCACAGTGATCATGACCTCTGATTTTTTTTTCTTCACCCCCAAATTGATTGAGTGCTTCCTTACTCTAAGTGCAAGTCAGCCAGAAGGTTTGGTAACTGCAGATAATGGAGAACTCAAGTTATTGTGCAGAAACCATTTTTTCTTCATTCTGTTAAAGTGAACTTAACCTTTGACCTTTTGAACCCAAGTACAAGCCATCCACAAAAATTTTTAACTGTTGATGATTAGAACTCAAGATATCAAGACACTGTGCAGAAAAAATGTTGCTTCAGTCACTGTGACCTTGACCTTAACTCTGAAATCAAAAAACGTTCTCTGTTAACTAGAGCACAAACAATCCACAAACATAGGTAACTATTTTTGTGGGCAACTCAAATTACTATGCAGAAACAAAATTGATAATAGACAGAAGGATGGACAAATCAAAACCTCTGCTTAATGGCAGGTATATACCAAAACTATGCCATTTAGTGATTGATTGATTATATTTATTGTCCATCCATATCTCTCTTATTCAAAGTGTCTGTCTATCTTCCTGTCCCTCTGTCTGTCTCTTTCTATCCACATCTCTATCTCTCACATACCAACCTTGGCCTTTGCTGCTGCTGCCTGAGCCTCAGCCTCTTTGTCTTTTTTAATGGCTTCCTCCTGTTGTTTGATCAGCTCAAGCTTGGCCTTTGTATCTACCTTCTCTCCTGTCACCTCAGCTATCTTGATCTTGGCCTCTTCACTCTACAAGAAGTGAACAAAAAATATTTGTTACCAATGAATACTAAAACTGGACACAAAATCAGAAAAAAATATACACAATATAATATTTTAGTTTATCTATGTCATGTACAGATTGTCCAATGCTGGCATCACAACTGTTATCCTTTCAATATGTATGAACATTGATGCAGATCAACCCCTTTATACTGCCTTGTGTAGAAAGATTTCAATTATAAACACAAGGTCAAACAATGACATTAATCTACACCAATTTCAGGTCACAATATTTAAGTTCATCATCCCAAGTATTATACAGTTCAATATCAGCATCCCAATGTATCTGAAAATTAATGCTGATTATGCTCATCATATTACCTTGTATGGCAGTGTTTCCATGTATCCCCAAGACTATATGATAAGGTAATCTGCATCTACTTTCAGACACAATATTTAATTCATTCATCTGGAACAGACAGCTCTGTTTTCTTCTCAAATGTTGTCATGGAAACATTCAATAACATTACAATTGCATTCTAGTACTATGTTAGCATCATGTCCAAATGATGCCAGCACTAATTTAAAGGCAGCACTAGCTCTTCCTTTGTTCATATGACTTGGAATATATACACTAAACATTTTTGTGTTCTTTGTCCTGCATAATTCTATCATGACTACTGGCAAATGGAATAGAGTAAGGTAACTTAGCTAGTTTAAAGATGTGGTTAGCCCCGATTTGTGTCTCTTGGCAATAATGATGAAATTTCCAAACCTCCAGCATTTAGCTGAATTTCAACATATCAAAATGTAACATACGTAACACTACAAAATGACTTATCCTATGATTTGGGATACATGTACCATTTTGTTTAGGTAAAATGCAAGCACATGAAGTACATCTGATTGTCTCATAACTATAGACTATCACACAAAAATTAGTTGGGATGGGATCATGAACTTGGCTAGTACAGAGGCCAACAAGATGCAGAATTTTAAATCAACACTGGATATGTATATGCACATGATAAGGACTGAATGAGTATTTTGTATGCAAACAACAAAAAAAGATTCTGAATATTGGTA
Organism: Megalonaias nervosa; assembly: GCA_016617855.1. Classification (NCBI taxonomy): domain Eukaryota; kingdom Metazoa; phylum Mollusca; class Bivalvia; order Unionida; family Unionidae; genus Megalonaias; species Megalonaias nervosa. The sequence goes on along the minus strand of JAECUM010028375.1, from coordinate 11,513 downwards.
TTGGTCATTTGTACCATTTTATTCTTCATAGTGAACTATGGAGAATTTTAAAGAACAAAACAATGGCACACCTGGACACAACCTGTCAACTTGTGTTATTCCATATCCAAGTTTTTGTGTCACACAGAAACAAGGCATAATCTCTTTCTATCCGAATTGATTGTTTTATGCCTAGGACACAAAAGAGTTTTTTAATACGACCTCTGGCTAATTAATTAGTATTCAAAGTAAATATCCCAGTTCATACACCATTTTATTTATTCATTTGATATGTTCTGGATTTATTTTTTTATTTTCACCAGATATGCCCACATCTTTATCCAAAAGATGAATATGTCTTTTCCCACGTCAAAAGTTGTGACTTGAACATGTAATGCAACTACAGGTATTTCCCAGTGTCATGAAAAATCTGTTATCAACAATTTCTCAAACAGAATAATTTAGAATCAATTAATCTGCATCAAATAATACATGCAATTTCATTCTCAACACCTGTCTCTGAATGAATACATAATATTGACATTAATTAAATTTCTTTAAGTTGGATAAAAAATGAAACTCTAGTGAAAATCACTGTACTCTTAAGGTTTCACTTTGATTTACAACTAAAGCTGTGCAAAAACAAAAGATACCTCTTTATTTGCAACCTGATTAAACTAGCACGATTCAAAACACAATTTTGGACATTATGAACACATGTCTATGAATGAAAACATTTTCATCTTTCTGTCTGTGAATCATAACATCTTTTGATGATTTCTCTAAACATGGTCACAAATTAATCAAGCACAACCTCACAAATTGCCTCTTTCGGTGAAATATGATTGGTTACAAGAAATTACATATAACTGGCCATATTATCATCTCCAGTGCCATCAGTGGGTAACATGTTTCAGATGTAAAAATGTCATGAACTCGTATTCAAAATTGCCCTAATAAATAGAATTAATCCCACAGCAACAAACATTGTGGATCATGTTTGCAATGGTCCCACTTTTCTTTCTCCATCACTCCTGCTTCAAAACAATTCTCATCAGGCAAGAATATCCACAAGAACATTCCATACTGCTTACCGAAACATAAGACTTTAAGAGTGCATTCACTACCTTGCAGATCCAGCCCTCCTAAGCCAGACAATGATGTTACGAAAATCTTGACTTATTTAACATCAATGGTGCTAAAAAGTCATCTGCTTACTTAAAATAAAGTCTGGCATTAGTACACACCCCTTGGATATAGGGACTGCCACCAAAAAACTCTATAGTTGTCAGTCACTATTGAAGCAGGGGTGCATGTTCTACAGAAACATACCTAACTGATATAAATTTTGCAAGGGTGTGTCCACATTATGATTAAATACCTGTAATATCAAAGAAACATACCTTACCTTTAGCAAAAAATTGGTTTCTTCTTTAAAAATGTCATCTCATGATAATACAGTTGGAAAATGGGTACAGTGGGAGTTACATTCCTTTATTCCAGAGTGGGCTCATTCTCCATTCTCCTCATATATACAAAGAAGCTTTGTTTTGAGAAGAATATGAGCTAGAGAGATGAAGAAAATTTTTCTCCCATTAGACCTGGGACAGTAGCCTCTTGCTCTATGACTATCAGCCCCACCAGGTCAAATTGATCTTTTATGGATAAGAGATCTCCAAGAGAAAAGCTAGAAAATGTCACTCAAACTTCAACCCCCACTGCATGGACTAAAAAGTAAAGAAGCTGTTCAACTTGAATGCCAAGATTTTGGTTACCACATAGTCCTACAACGTAAAACACATCACCCGGTATTTTTGTTCTGGGGGGTGATGGGTCTTACTGCCTAACTAACGGCGCTGTGTAGCATGTTATGATGTCGACTAATAGTGTAATGAAAGTCAAATTTTCAGGAATATCACATACAACTGGCAACCAATAATAACGCTTTTCTACAATGTAAAGTTATAATGTTTTTTGTCAGACTTTACTTACCCTGATGACTTTTCTCTAATACATTCAAATTCTCACAAAAGAAATGGACCTGTTTTCAAACTTTTGTTGGCTTACATTTCAGTTGGCAGAAAAGCGATGAAAGCCGGGAATGCCAAAATCGGGTTAAGTCGAAATATTTTTCTTTAACAAAACGAATAAAAATATAGTATGCTATTGGAACTGTAAGCAATGTTTCGTTTCATTCAAGAAACGTATCTCCCACATGAACCTACTTGAACATACTTTGGCATACCTTGACTGCAGTCACATTGCAACAAGTTCAAATGTATGTCAACGGAACATGAAAATGCGCCCATTTGCTAGCGTCATATTTTGATTCCACCAGGATAAAGACAGCACAGTAAGTATATTATTTACACATAAGTTAGTGGAAGAGTGTCAATATAGGCTGCCAAGTGTGTGAGATATTCTGGAAACTTTGACTACTCGTTCCGATGTCAACTGACATCGGAACACACTATACAAGGCCGTTATTTGGGTGGTAAGACATAGCACTAAAACAAAAACAACATGAGATATGTCTTACATTATAGGACTAGGCTACCACAGTAACCTTGTAAGCCAAAATACATAAAGAAATCCTTCTTATTCTAGATTAATTCCCTTTATGCTGAGTGCATAACGCAGTGCCTATACAGTTGTTGCTGTTGTTGTTGTTGTAGAGTTTAATGCCATTTTTCAGCTCAAGATAGGCTATACATGGTGGCCAGTATAAATGCTGGAGGAAGAACCCGGGAAAACCCCAGAAAGAACTACCGACCAATGAGAAGCTACTGGCAAGCTTTCTCGCATACCCACATTGGCTGAATCCGAGACTTGAACCCACGCCGACAGAGGTGAGATGGCAGTGATCCGTAATGGTGAGCACTTTAGACCATTCAGCGATTAGAGGCCCCCAGTGCCTATACAGTAACATATCTAACTTTAAATGGTTGGAATAAGATCTTCCTCTTCTGACTGGTTCAGTGTGCTTCAGGTACTACTACATCTTACTACATCCTTAAGTTATATCAATATACAGCCGTATATACAATTTTCTTGAAATCCAAAAACAATTAAAGAGAAATAAAAATGAATGGGTCCTACATTCAGGGGCTATATCTCTGCCAAATTATGTAGACTGAATGCTGAAAAATCAAACTAAGCCAAGATGTTCACAACACAAAGCTGCATACCACTGGGATCTACTGTGCAAAAAGAAGATTTGGCAAGTGGACCTTAAAACTCTGCCAAAAGACAATTCATACTGAGCACGTACCAATGCAACAATGAAAATCAAATGCAGCTGAGGTCTTGTTGTTAACAAAATGCTTATTAAATTTGTTTAAAATTCAATGAGGGGTTCATTCATGTGCAGAAAGCAGATCAGTCTGATGAAATTCAGCTATAACTTAATAAATAATTATGCAGAATGTCAATAACTGGACTTTAGGAGTGTTGACAAACCAAGAGAATTAAAAATTTGAGAACAACTAAGCAGTGGAGACATGAATATATGTCAAAGGCACGTTAAGCTAGAGGGCTCCAAGGGCATGCTCCCCTTGAAAAGTTTAAGATATACTGAAAATGGTGAAATCTGGTGCATTTATATTTTGTAGGAATAATAATCCTTTTTAAAAATGCATGTTTTAGACATTTCTTTTTTACTTTTTTTCTTTGTTTACCAGCTAAACTGTAGAAATAAAAAGAAAAGAACAATTAAACAGAAGTGACAAGACACACAACATAACATCAGCAGGAAAGGTTTCTTCTTGGTCTCTTTAAATTGTAAGACTGACTAATAGCAATGGAACGAAATCATGTGCATCTCCAAAAAGCCAAGTCTGAAAACATCATGCACAACAGTGACCCTGCTTTGTCAGCAATGGCAAGTTGAACGTAATTTTTTACTAGAAAGTTTGTAAAAACTGTTTCTACATTTATAACTGACAGATCATTTCCAGCTGCAAACAAACTTTCGAGCTCTAAAACAGAGCCACTGCGTGACTCTCTTGAGAATTTGTATAGCTCTTGTACTTTGAAGTTTTCATGTCTCTCTAAATTTGTTTATTAGCCACAAGCTATCTTAATGTCGATCCTACATAAGAGCAAAATGCAAATTCATAACCAAATCTATATCTTATCATGCCAGGCAAATCTTCAGTGAAATTTTCATTAAATTTCTATTTGTGCTTTCTCTTTTTTGTTCTGGCTGCAGATCCAACTCCGGAGACCAACAAACAACTATTAAACTTGAACAGCAGAAGAGAATGACTGAACAAAAGTATGGGCTAATGAAACGCAAGATATAATTGTGACCCATGCAAATGTATGAATTAACTAATATTCAACCAATACATTCCAGGCTTTCTGATTGCTATGTAGCTTGGATTTTTTTCAAAATGGTGAAAGCATTACAAATAATGTCTGCCACATGAAACAAAAAAGTCATAAAATTACATGCATTTCTAACTGGCATAAATATCAGAGTTTTGCTTTTTGTGTTTCGATAGCAGCTCTGATTTTTCTCAGAAGAATGGCCTAATTCCTGGAGCTGCTCCAACCAAATTGGAGGATTCTGCACCTCTATTTTAGCAATATGTCATCAAGTCCACACTAAATGCAATTCAAATATGGATGAAATCCAATAATAATTAAGGAATTACTATGTGGATTTTTGTTTTGTTTTTGGTGGTTTTAACTGCCCTTTTATCACATTATTATGCCAAGGGAATGAGTGTTAAATGCTTTTATCTAAGACACAGAGACAGCCAACCCAGACTGGTCTGGATGGGTCTCAAACCCAAAAAGAAAGAGGGGTGGATCTGGCAATCAGGGACTATAACTCCACCAAACAATGAAGATGATATCTGAATTTGGACAACATCTCATCACTATCAAGCAACACACCAAATCTGGATGAAATGCAGTAATAATTTGATGAGTTGCTGGAAATGAAAGTGGGTAGATCCATTAATCATGGGCTATATGATGATGTAGAACACTAACAATCAAACTCTGCCAAGATCTGATCAATATCTAGCTGCATTAAAAAATCTGATTAAAACCCAATAATAATTAATGGATTTACCGTGCAGAAACAAAAGCGTGGCAGATGGACAGAAGGAATGACACACGAGCAGACCTAATTTAATGTCCCCCTCTTTACTATGAAAAGTATGGGACAATAATTTGAAATGAAATCTGAGCCCATCTTTTGGAAGGAGTTTGATCATCTTGCAATAAAATGTTCAGAAGTAAAGTGCTCAAGTTTAGCTCTGTATATATTTTTGTAATATCGAATTCTGAGAGTGGGGCCCAATTGACCTTACGCAAGATGATGGATTGTTCCGCCTACCAAATCATGTGACATGTTGCCCTGCTAACCTCCAACAAACATGCAGTATTTGGCAAAGAAATATATTTCAGCCTAAGTGATATGTTTATTGAAAATGATTTGTATTATTCTTAAAAATGTAAAATTTCAAAGTTGCATAAATTATTCTGCAGTAGACAATATTTATATTTGTAGTTCAAGCTCGTATAGACGATCTGGATATCGACAGTCAGAATTACAAGGCTCCCACTGCCTTCTTTCATCCTTACCGAACGAGAAATCTATAAAAATTGTACTTACTTATCATAATCAATTCTTTATTGCCACAAGCAGCTTGTCGGATGAAAATGATGGACGTATGCCATGCCTGCAGGTGTTTATAATTTATGCTTCCTGACTGGTTACTTGATCAGCATGACTGATAAGTGGCGATAGGTCAATTATATTGGAATAGGGACTCATTATACTGAAATTGGGGTCAATTTCTGGTTCAAAAGAGCTTTTAAAAAAGTCATACAATAGTCAAAACTGGGAAACTTACAGTCTGTTCAGGCAGGGCAGAAATGGTGGCCTTCAGCTGTTCTGTAGTGCTGAGGTTCTCTGGAAGGTAGAAGGCTCGAGACAACAGCAGCAGTGACACAGGGATGTCTTCCTTCAGGTGTAAATCTAGCCACTGCTGGAGCTGGAATTTTAGTCGGTCCTCTGACAAGCCAAGTGCTCGCATTCCCCGCGCACGGCAGGCTGATTGTAATTCCCATACCATCAGACTGTCTACTCCTTCTTTACTTATCATCTGTGAAATATAAATACAATTAAATGAATACTAAATCAGGACCTGTACAGTAACAAGCCACATAACACAGGAACAACTTGGATTAAGATTACAAACTGAAATGATGTATCAAAATATCGTTCTTGTCCTATTTCTGCATGTAATAAATTACTGTATTTATCCAATGATAGGCACATGTTTGACAAATCTGTCCCCCCTTTTTCCAAGATATGGTGTTCTCCCTGGGGCCTTCTACCTTAGCAGTCCCGCTATGCTATCATTTCAGCCTATTTGGCTTTCGAACCCACCCACCCACTATGCCATCCGCTTGTGCCGCTACACTATTATGTTTCCTGCAATCCTTATAAAATTAATTTGTTAAATAAACATCATGTCACCTAATTCAAGGCCCTATTACTAAAATGACACCTCTTCTCATTTCATCTTGTGTATTTAATTTGATAATCCAGGACATGTACTCATTCACTAGTTGTTACCTGGCTGACCTGATGACCAGTGAGTGTGCAACCTCTGATGTGGGGTTCATCTTTACATTGGCAAATTCACATGTTTGGCCACTGATGATGGAGTCTGCTGGTGGAGTGTTTTATTTATATTTCAGTTATTTCCATAAACAGCTAAAATAAGTTACACATACTGCAATTTACTAAGGATTCAAGTAGTTTTATATCTTTTTGTACATTCATTAATAAATTTTATGTTCCATTTTTTTCTGACTGAAAGGTCATTCTCTACAATTAACAGAATCAAGAGCATGTTAAAGAACTGATTGCCACTGAGGGTCTCAAATTATTTTATGACAATTAGTACAAAGGATTTTGCGTGAATGACTTTAATTTTAATGTGGCAACCATAATATATGGGAAAGTAAAGAAACGAAGGATATCATTTATTTAAAAATTAAAGACAAATAAGTTGGACATTAAATCATGTAATAACTTAGAGAACTAAGTAAGTACATGTACTTTTCTCACATATCACTGACATTAAATTTTTCACTTTTATGATTATAATGCACATATTTTAAAACATCCTGAATAATATTTAAAGACATATTTTTGTACACAGAGCAGAAACTCAGATAACACTAATGAAAGAACATGATAGTACTGGCTGCATTTTATGACCTTTGTATTATGTTCTTTGCATTTTATATGAATATTTGTTCCTATGATGAATGCTTGTGTGCAAAACTGAACTCAACTTGCTTTTTTATGCTCTCCATTCAAACCCAGCCTAGGATATCTCTGTCAAAATAGAAATAATCCACCCTTTCAAATTAGGCCCCAATTTTGGCCCCCAATCAGATTCTTATGAAACTTATAAAGATAAATGAGGTCCTCCTCTTATCCCAAAATATGTGTTTAATTCTTATCCAAGATTGCTTTCAATAAAGAAGATCAACTATTAAAAAGCCAATGATTTTATCCTCCGTTGTGGAACCTATTTTTTGTGGATTATAGGTAGTATGGCTAACACACCCCTATGAAGCTGACTGCCAAAAAGAGACACATCTAAAATTCTGCATTTGTACACAGCATGCCAAATAGTTAAATTATAGTATGTAGAAATATGTCTTTTTGCTTTGAAAAACTGTCTAAATGATCCATGTATTTACGTTAAGTACAGTTAAATACTCCTGACACCTATTTTCGCTTTCATTTAAATGTTGTCTATGTTTAACAATGACTAAGTGTATCAAAATCTTGACTTGATTGCCACAGAATAACAATTACTGTATTCTGTACCATAAATAAACACCCCAAAACCACACAGTTCATTTGTGTAACAGCAATAGCCGTATTTTGCTACAGTGTATAATTAAGAATCAGAACCAAACGTTCAAAACATCAGTGATCAAAGCAGATTAGTGCATGTATTTGCAAGAGAAAGCTTACATCATACTTTATGTTATTACCATTTCAGCAGAATTATTCCTTAAATTGAGCAATGATCACACAATTAGACACTTTTACCAATTTTTATGAAAGGGAGAAAAAGTACATTCGCTGTAAGGCATACAGCACACAATGCACTTGTATTTCCTGTACAGAATGGTTTTGTTACAGATTGATATCAATTTTCATATATTCATTGTGAAGATGATGAGTGGACATGCACCTGTTTCTTATTTAATATAATATGGGCCTCCAGAATGAAGGAAAGGGAAATAAAAATAAAACAAATTATTACAATGAAATTGTTCCACCATGTACTCCACCCACCTCTGATCCCACCATTATTTCATCAACATAATTACTGTTACTTCACCAATTAGAAGTCGTTAAAAAAATCTTTCTCTCAAATACTTTGAAAAAAAATTGTTCTTCCTCTGATGTATAGAAGCAGAAAGAACCTAATACATGCAATGTAATGTATTAGTTAGTAAAATTCTTAAGTTGGGCTAAAAGAAAGAAAAATATACAGGCTCGAAACAAATCCCAACATCCTCTCACCCCCAGAAAATTGAACAGAAAACCAAACCTTGAATAAAAGTACAGCAATTGTTTAGTGTCCAATTCAATGGTGAAACAATGAAATAAGCAAACTTTCAGGTCTGATAACTATCAAAAATGCTTGGATTGGTAATATATTCAGAAAAATTTATAAAAACTCACACATGCATGGGTACACACTCTCAAAAAGGGCATCAAGCTGTTGAGCATCTGGTCTTTGTTTTAAAGGAGCAGCATATATGAGGATAAATATAATTTATACCCCATTTTAGGCTTGCAATCAGTCTATTAATTATCATTTAATCTGATTTTGTTTCATACCATCATTACATTTTAACTGCAGGTGAAACAATTCATCGATATATTGATGCGTCAATGCTTTTGCTGTAAAGATACACATATCAATGCAAAAGGTGAAGAATCAACACAAAACGATACTTACCGTATGCAAGTTATTTAATTTTAAGCAGTCATGAATAATTAATTAGTAATTTGCCTTGTTATTCTTTAAATTAAGAATTTATGTGAAACAGCATCTGCAGTCGCAGGCACTACTGAGAATGCTTGCCTTCTACAAATTAACACAAACTGATGTGAGCTTAATTTGCACCCCACCCCCCAATTCCATGCTAATTATTTTAATCCAGCAGCATGTTAAGCATAAAGGCTACATTTCAAATGTGTTCCACATGTATAACGAAGTACTTTACTCATCATGTAATCATCACTTTTTGCAAAGTTTCTACGTTGCATTGTACCTTGTCTAATTTGGTCAATTTGAAAGCTTCACTACCAGTGTGACACATGGTGAAATATGTTACAACGAATTCTCATTTACAGTTACTGCTTGTTACAGTCCAGGTTAAACAATAACCACACATCAGAAATTAATGTTGCTTATTCCCTGCATGACAAACAGGAAGTGTTGGCAAAGCAACAGAGAATCTTCACGCAAAAGTCATTAATTGATCTGTAAAGTACTTAAACAGAGATGCTGCCACAATGCATGATTGCGTGAATCATGCTAAATTTGTATGAGTTCACACACTTGGAGACAAGTGATATGTGAGAACTGATGCAAATTAGTTGAAAGTCCACCACATGAAAATATGCTCGGCACAGTATACAACTATTATTTAACCATTCTTGTCACAAAATCTGTTTTTCCAGTAGGCAACTGTTTACAAATCTGGTTTCTTCAAGCTTGACATGAATGGTTATTAAACTATATTTGCTTGGCACACTGTGCCCTGGAATAAGCATTATGTCATAATTTGAACCTTCCGTCAAGTAAGTTTTACAAATGCACATTTACTACATGGGCTACCTAGAAAACCCAAAATGGCTGATTCCTGGCATGATTCATCTTAAGATCACGATTTTGTTCGGTAAATACTGGCTGATGATAGTGATGATAACAATAACTGTTTACATTATGAAATATATTGGATTACTGGCACTGGGAAAGTGTTAATGGAGATACCAGTGAGTGATTTTGAACCTGAAATGTGTTACATACGAGTCAGATGTACATGCAGGATGGACCAAAATAGATGGCATGCCGGTTGATCTCCAATTCAGAAATATTTTGAAATTAAATGTAGAAAGGGCAGAATAGAGAGACTAATTAAAATACAGACAATTTAAAAGCAGAATGCAATTTTCATTTCTATTTTCTCAATCAACTTAGCCCTGTGGATCATATGTTACAAAACCATGAATCCCTATTAGGGTTAAGATAAACTGAATAAATAAAATGAAAAACGAATTAAGAAATAAAGATATTTTTGTGATCTGTCTGTAAAAGCAGACTATGGCACTGATGGACTAAAAACCATAATAGAGCATTATGCAAAAGATAAGAAACCTATCCAAGTAGTTAGTGAACCACTTATTCAAGAAAGTGAAACTTTGACAGAGTTTGTGTTAGTGAAAAATCCTATTATGCAGCAAATGTATCCAGAAGTTATTATCTGTGAGCTCTAGAAAATTATACAATGGAGCAGAAAGAAAGAGAGATAGATATTTAAGCATTAGGTAAATACTGAACTATGGCTGTTTCCTCCTCCCCCTCCATTCTTCTACTACCCCTTTATTTCAGTGACAAAGGGGAAGCTCCCCCACCCCTTCTAGATAAAATCCTGGCAGCATCTCTCCATAAATTATACATGGGGAACCAATCTGGAATGTCTCTATTTAACCAGTGACTGAAGGTGCAGATGGAATAAACAAAATGTGCACAGAATCAGCGAGGGGGAAGTTTTCTAGTTAACCACCTTTTGTAAAAATTTTTACACAAAACATTTTCTAGGATAGGACTGGGTGTTTTCAATACTTTTCCTTCTTCACTAACAAATACATGTAACTGTGGCCGCAGCAGTCTTCTGCATCTGCAGGAAGTAAAATGTGATAGATTTTTTTGGTGTTCATACTTATTCCCATGCCTGGACTTGTTCTATTAAGTTTTCTTTGCATGAGGAAACTGCATTATTTTTTCTGTTTTGAAGATAACATCATAATGTCTTCTAAGTTTAAGTGGGACACAAAAATGGTAATAAGATGTTTTAAAAGCATTCATGCAGTGCAATACAAAGGGACTGGTGGCAAAAGTGAGTTAAATGGAGCCTGCCTTAAATGGCCTAAACCTCTGAATGAAACTCACTCACCACAAACAGGCAGTCTGTTTGAAAGTATTTTTGTTATCTTGTAATCTAAGAGAATTGCATATAAATATGTTGTAACTATTTATGTCTATTTGTAATCTGCATACAGGAAATACAACCAGTATGTCAACATACATAAAAAGGAACCACCTACCTTCCAAAGATGGAGAGACCATCTAGTTCATATGTGTATGGATACGCACTGTATCACAGGTTGTGCATCATGAATCGTATCGATATGCAGCACAGGTGTTATCATTTCACCCCTAATTTTAACAGACCAAGTTAGTCAG
>JAECUM010028374.1:0-18630 GCA_016617855.1 Megalonaias nervosa | reverse complement strand
AAAATAAAATAAAAATAAAATAAAATAAAATTGGTTTAAATATTATTTTTAAAAATAGGGAACGAGGTCAATACGTATGGTACTATTCCCCCCCCCCCTTCGACAGCTTACAAGATTCCCTCTTTGCCATCAGGCCATGCCGGTACTACAATTGCACTAATCACATAAATGTCTTATTTTTTACTTTGGTAACAGAGAAAATTGCTTTTCAGAACTGAAGAGTAGATATCGGTCCAAAGAACCATTATATTGTCTTACCCACAAAGAAATGAAAATAACACTAGTATACTACACTTAAAGGTAAATATCTGCGGCAATATTGCTTCATTAACGTTATCCTTTGGTAATAATTGCTGCATATACTTTTTTGAAAACTAATTAGAAAATTTAATTTGTACCAAGAACATTGGGATATAAAACATAACAAACCGAAAAATGAATTTTTTTTTATGGAGTATTAATATTTATTGCTATTATGTGATACCTCTGACCGAATAACATTTAGATATTTATTGTCATTTTGTGATAACACTGACCGAATAACATTTCAGTACTGTAACGGATCAAGTTTACATAATACTCGAAGGTGTCAAATTGTTCTCTAACAGCTCGTAATAACTAACCCAGTTTTATAAAACTAAATCCAAGCCTGTACAACGACTTCAAGTAGTGTGTACTTGGCCTATAAAACTAAATCCAAGCCTGTACAACGACTTCAAGTAGTGTGTACCTGGCCTATAACACTAAATCCAAGCCTGTACAATAACTTCAAGTAGTGTGTACTTGGCCTATAACACTAAATCCAAGCCTGTACAACAACTTCAAGTAGTGTGTACTTGGCCTATAAAACTAAATCCAAGCCTGTACAACGACTTCATGTAGTGTGTACTTGGCCTATAAAACTAAATCCAAGCCTGTACAACGACTTCATGTAGTGTGTACTTGGCCTATAAAACTAAATCCAAGCCTGTACAACGACTTCAAGTAGTGTGTACCTGGCCTATAAAACTAAATCCAAGCCTGTACAACGACTTCAGGTAGTGTGTACCTGGAATATAAAACTAAATCCAAGCCTGTACAACGACTTCAAGTAGTTTGTACTTGGCCTATAACACTTTGTTTCATGCTCAAACATATTTAAATCCTATAGGTAACGCTATTTTAACAATTTTCTTAAGAGTGGCTTTTAGTGTGAGAAATAGGGCTTTTGTCACCTTCACTGTATGAATCCATATGATTCTAATTTCCTTTGACTTAAGCAACATTGAAAAATATATTTATTTACAATAGAAAGTTAACTATAATTAAGTTAAAAGTTAAATAAGGCGATGCAAGATAAGTATTACAGGATGCATTATAAATAAATAAATAAATAAATAAATAAATAAATAAATAAATAAACAAAGCTACCTTACTTTCTACTGGGATCTCCTTGTAGGTCTGTGAGCTGTATGGCCAGAAGCGTTGAGGTGAAAGCTTTAGTCAGGGATCCAATACAAAACAGTGTATTGTTATTCACCGTCCTGTGGACTCCAGCCATGCCGTAACCCTTGGTCCATACCATGTTTCTCTTGACGACAGAAAGTGTCATCCCTGGTGAAGATACGGATACAGCTGAAATTGCAGCCAACTTTTCCATAGCAACCAACTGTATATAACAACCTCCTGTGTTTCATATACGGTATACCAAACTTTTGAACTTCAATCATACGATGTCTTCAGTGACTTTTATGTTCTTTCTGCTGACAGTCGGGCATTAGACATTGTTATTTATTTATAATTTTGTAATTTTTTATGAAACATTCAAGGCTGATTTGTTTTCGTGGAGGACTTGTTGGTGACGAATAGTGCGAAAATAAAAACCTCACGAACATAATTTACCATACAGGACGTGAAGCCTAAAAAAACGGTACGAAGACGTAAACGGTACACATACAGAAAGGTACTATCAACAAGAAGCCAGAAATAGTACGAAGATAAAATTGTACGATATCGAAATACGTTTCTTTTATTACACCTTGACGAGCCGTAAAAAAAGTCATGTTATCTCCCTTAGCGTGACTGGCAAGGCTCGTGTGTGTAAGACATTTGTTGTGGATTTAACGCCACTTTTCAGCACATGATAGGCTATTCAAGGCGATCATCATATCTGATGAAGGAAGAACCCGGTGAAACCCCGGGAAGAATCACCGACCCACGGGAAGCTACTTGTAAACTTTCTTACAAGCCCACGGGCCAAGCCCGAGACTCGAACCCACTCGGACAGAGGTGAGATGTAAGTAAAGGCGAGCGCCTTCGTGCACTCGGACAACCAAGGTCCCAGTATAAGATAGAACAGATATCTTGTGGTTTATGTTGACAAGGGCCAGTATCTATTTAACGAAACGTTATGCGGCCTGCAGAAACACTGATGCTTGAGATTTAAGACTTATAAGTTCAATATTTATAAATACCTTACTATTTGGTGTACATATTGAATTGAGACTATTTTTGGATAATGTGTACTTGTGTATTAGGAACATTTATTTTAAAAGTCATGCATGAAGAAACGTCTTCTACACAGTCCTTTAGTTAATCGTTCATGGTAATCCGGAATATTGTTTGTATTTTAGTTTCAGCAAGACTTCTTGGTCTCACTTGACAGTTTTAATTCTACATCAAATAAACAATATAAACTAAACAATGATGTTTTAGTAGAAAACATACTTGTAATAATTTAAATTTATTAAAGATTAATTTCCAGTACAATTTATTGCTTTAACTAAAGTTATTTGAAAAACTTTGAATATCTTTTTATAATTTTTATTGTTGTTTCTTTGAATTTGTCTATCTATGAATGCAGTGCCGATTGATAAACAAAGTGACTTTCTATACAGGGATATATCACTGCACATGTGTGTGCAAAGATGGGTCCTGCATTTACAGGGATGTAAAAACGTCGGAGAAGGAGACAAATTTTTCTACTGTGACTTCAATAAGGTTTACACAAGTAATTTTCTCTGTCGTATCGTGCGATTTTAAGGTGGTTTCATCGTTTTGAAAATTATTGCAAATCCATGGAAGATGACCTCGTTCTGGAGACCGTTGTCTGCGTTCAGCTTTGCTACATCCTCCAAGCAGCCCTATTTTAGATTCAAGTAATTTTAGCTGAATCTAGTTATCAAAGATTCGCTGAGGAGTAGACGATTCGAAATCCGCCATGTGGTTCGATGTGCAGTTTTCAAATATATGAACAACATACCAAAACTTGATTACACAATGGCATTTAATAATTGGATAATCAGACTGAGAAAAAGTGTGTGGAGGTGCATGGGACTTACTTTGAGGGCATACAATGACGAACTGTTCACTAATAAAAAACTTTGTTGAAAGCACGCTAATATTCAGAACTTTTTAAATATTTCTCGTATACTGACTTGACATTTCCACAACCACTCTTTAACAATGTTCAGTTCCGACAGCAAAGGGTAAATGTGAATATTCCCTTGACAAGGCGGCTCAAACCCATAATATTGGACTTCTGTATTATTAATATTCATTATTATCATAAAAAAATGACGAGCCGTGTAGACCATGTATAAAGCCATGCATAAACCTTGCATTACCATGGCGTGGTATGGACTATTTTAAACTCGATTACACTTTATGAAAAATTATGCACTTTGCCACACAGAAAACGGTACGCAAACGGACAGACAGGAAGTAAACTTTTAGAAACGGAACGAAAAGGGAGCGATAATCAACACTACAATACTTAAATGGCAGGCTGAAATCAGTTGTAAAATTTGCAACTACTGTCAAGTCCAGTTTCCACAATTCCCGATATTGATCTTTGCAGAGAGATTTAATTATTGTACTTCCTTCTTTCATTTATTTGGAGATTATCATGCAAACAAGATTCTGTTTTGAATCCCAAAACTTCGATGAGTGCCGATTATTTGGGAAAATAACACTGTTTGGGGCATCATTGTAAGCTTTATTAGAGTAATAGGTATTTAAATCGTTATTTGTTTTCGTAAGAATAATAATCATAGACTACATATCTGAGTTGAGATTTAAAAATTGATTGCACTGCATTATGGTGCAATTTTATTTAACCGTTAAGGGACGGTTCTGCATTTATTTCGCTTGAGTTGATTTTGTGTGCCTGTGGTATAAGAGAGTGATCACAATAACCTGACAGTAAATTCACAAAGTTAATATTTAAAATCCATAAAAATCTGCAAAACAAATCTTAGACTTCTCTGCGCAATTTTTGAAATTCAGGAGCTGACATGCGATTATTATCTTTATTCGGTTATAACACATTTATCTTTACATGCTACCTGGCATGATCTACACATAAGCTAACATCAACTTGAATGTCAAGCATTGCAACCTGTTTCATGATTTTAAAATATCTTATTTTCAGAGAGAGAGAGAGAATGAGAGAGAGAGAGATGTAATTGAAAAACCTCAGGGACATAGATTAGTCATTTAATGTCTACATCTGTGCGGACAGGTTGACTGCCATAAGATTTTGTACCTATTTTGACTAGTAAACATTAAACATACCAACAAATTAAATAGAGCCAAAACCTATATGAAACAAATATGGTTGTTTGTGATTATATGCTTAATTTTCCCGTTTGCCACCAGTTTGAGTCAACCGTTGTACGATTTCTTGATGCGTTTATATGATCTAATAAAATCTATGAATTTTAATAAGGTTCAGCGATGGCAATTTTCTGCCATTTTTTTCTAAGACCGTAATTTACAGTTTCCTGCTAGAATTTTATCATTTATTTCCCCATTACAACTAATTATCGATGACTGCAGTTCGTCCTTTCTTAGTGCTCACCCCCTCCAGCTCGTCCACGCCAGAACAACCATACGATTACTCCAGCTCGCCCTACTAACTCTCCAGCTCACCCTACAATTACCCTAGATTACCCCACCCCAAGAACTCTTTCAGCTAGCCTTCTCCAGCTCACTCTACGATCACTCCAGCTGACCTTACGATTACTTCTACTAACCCTTGGGTTACTCTATCGCAACCTACGATCGCTCTAGCCAATCCATTTTGAACTATTTGATGATTTGGCGTGCCGTACTACAAGGTATTTTGAACTTTTTGATGAAAGCATTCACACCTGGAGTATGTAACTAACAATATCACAGCATGCAATTATAACAATTAAGTAGTGTACGTTAATCTGTTCCGTGCGGTAGCTGATGCACACCATCTTCTATTCTTCTATAGTCGTACATCGGGCACCCTGCTCCTTATTTGTAAGAGACAGATAGATAGAAATATTACCTGAAGATTATATATATATATATATATATATATATATATATATATATATATAGAGAGAGAGAGAGAGAGAGAGAGAGAGAGGTATCAAAGATTGAGTTGCTAAATATGCTATCAACTCAACGAAGAAAGAACAAAGTGTTGCAGAATTCATGTCTGCTGACAAGTTTCTGTGAAATTACTAAAATGTATATCCAGTCGGAGGTATGTAATGTGTTTCACTGGATATGACTTTAAAATGAATTGCAAGAAGAATTTTACGTCGTGAATAAAAAATGCAAATCGAGCAAAAGGTTTCATTTTTTAGGGACAGTAGCAAATATATGAAAAATATGAGGTTTGCTTAGCTACATTGACTTAATATTTGTCTTGAAAAGTATCATCTTTGTTGAAGTTTTAGAAATTTCCTGCCTTTGAAGTAAATATTATAACTTTTGGTGTACAGATATAACTTTTGTCTGTCAGACTGCAAGATATCGGTAGACATAATACACCATTACATAATGATACGGAAAGTTCAACATGCCTTTAAAAGTTACCTCGATAAAACAATCACTGTCTTGAACAGTCACTTTCACAGAATCCTTGCATAGATCTGGGTAAAATTAACATTGTAAAGTGCCATTTTTTTAATTTTTTTTTTCTCACTTCCAATCGGTGTTTGCTTCAGACATGTTTGACTGTTTGTACTAAAATCTAGAAAGCTGCTGGATGTTTTCCTTACCTGGAACGTGCTTGCATTCCATGATAGTGTTAACAACTCTATCGATATTTTCGACCTCCGATTCTGTGAAAATGTCAGCTTCCTCTGCTGCTGCTGTTATTGTTTCCGCCGGATGTACGATCAGTCCCGCCAAGAATATACTAAATAACAAACAACAAACTGGTCTGAACATAGTGCATCAACTAACAAGTTCTAATTTTAATAATCAAAGGTGATTTTTTTTTCTTCTTGACCAAAATGTGGCATTAAAGTGAATTTCACTGTAAATCTCTACTTGATTGTTGTAGGTGATATCAGAAACCCTTCAGCTCGAGTTCTTACGTTGTCTGTATTCATTGGTTAGCAATTGTCTAAATCGCTTCCGTTAAGTCTGTTTTTAACTTCGGCTTCATAGAATGGAGCCTCAACAGTGAGACTAGTTTTACTGGATATCTCTAGAATGTTTCGCAATTTTTGCCTACTGATTATTGCCTGTGCATAGCATATCAAGCCGAAATATTCTGAATAACCACGGCAGCAAATGTTTAACTAGCTGCCGATTCCTGTCTAACATAATTTGTACTAGTTTGTGTTTACATCTTTGGTACCTTATATATCTACGAATGAGTATTGGTATCACTCTGTTTCTGTACATCTTCGAAGTGGAGAAATTGCAAATGTGCCAGTGTAAACACGAATCAAAAAGACATATCGGGTTTCTAAGAGAAATGTTTTAGTAATCAAAAACCACCATGCAGACACTTGTCTAGTTAATCGAATGCGTTTATCGTCTGCAGACGGCAAAAAATAAGTGTTGAAGTAGAGAGTACATTACACCTATCATTCTAATCTAGTGAATCTTTATAGTACTTCATTTCTCTGAAAATGCTGTTGAATGTTCTCTATTTTATGATGGAGATGGAAAAGAAGGGTTGATTTTACCATTACGTGAAAGAAGGGTTGAATTTACCGTTACGTGATAAGGCTCTGTTATGTAATCGTTGACAGCATGAGTATGTCGATTTGAGCAACTTTGTGTCAAATTACTCTCAAGGCAGATTAATCGAACTTTAAGAACAGAATTCAGGATTTCACCGTGCCTTTTCTCCTTCAGAACTAAATTTCGATCGATGATTTATTTTATTCCGGACAATACTGATTTCATTTAGTTTTGTTACCTCTTAGAATAATACAAGCTTATTACGTATATATATATATATATATATATATATATATATATATATATATATATATATATATATATATATATATATATATATATATATTAAAAAATAAACATTCCGATTTTGATTTCCAAACGATGCAAGCAAGACGAAACCTATCTACACATTACAACCAAGGGACAGAACAACGTGTCTGTTATACACAGATGTCTTTTATATGGAAGTATCTCCGATCCTCCAATTATGCTTACATTAACTGAAGTACAAGTTTTTATTCTTTTAAATGATATACTAATTGTCAAATCCAGATTCATTTGCTACAGAAGTTATTATTAGGTTGCTAATTTAAGGTCGGAAAATGTATCTTTAGCAAACACGTCCAAGGTAAAAACCGATTGCGGTTATCTTTTATGACTAGGTACATCGTCAATTACACGAATGAAAATTGTGATTTTGGTCCTTCGTCCACCTTGTACAGGTGTCCCTTATTAAAATAACAATTACGCCGGCACCTCATTGTGGATTCTGAAAGTGTCCGTTTTCAACAGGTTTCCTTTACATGGATGTTTTTTTGATAGTTTTTAAAAAAAAAAATTTCCAGTTTCATCCAAAGAAATGAATTCTCCATATTGAAAAGTTCTTATTCCAGAGTCTTGTCTCATTTTAGTTTGAATTCAATACCTTAGCGAAAATATGTATTTTATGCATTTCTTGAAATCCCTAAATATCTTGTCAGTATATGATTGATCATGATAAAAGTTATTATTATCTGTGGAAAAAGCCTATCGTTTTGTCACGAAATTGTGTTTAATACCCAGAGTGTATAGTTTAAGCCTTAGCTGTTTCAAAATACTGAGTTCACTTAATTCACTGCTGAACTTACGAAGTGCCAGCGGTGAGAAACCCGATCACCTCGAGATCTTTTGCCACGGATTTTACAACACGTACGTATAACCCAAATTCTATGTATCATCACAATATAGATGGGTTTTGTCAGGAATTTCGTCTTTCTTGTTATCCGTTCTATGTGATAAAATTGCTTTGTATATTGGCCGTTTCGGAATTTAGACTAATTTTTGAGAGGCAGACAGATGTTTGATAAAGTTGTTAAATAGAATAGAGTTTGTTTCAAACTGGCAATTTTTATAGTTGTTAATACAAGTTGGATTTAATTAAATGTAGCATGCATTAAATGCAGAGTAGTGTTCGAGTTCTAATAATCCAGTGCGGTTATTCTTGCTGTAGACATTTTCATAAACAATCGTGGTTATTATAATAATGATCTTTGTACAGTTGTTAATTTTTTAAATAATTTCATGCGTAATTGAGTCAATTCAAGTCCGCGCATACGTAATGTATATGATTATATTTGTACTTGACACTTACACGGCTTATTCATTGTATATTTAGATGTTCACGGAGAGTCATCAAATTCGGGGGATTTGTGTAACACTGATGTATTGCAGTCGATGGTGGCGCTGACTCGAAGGACGGAATTAGTGAGAGGGCAAAGGCTCTGGACCAGCTGGTTTGCGGGATAAGGAGATTCTCGATGTATACTTCGGCAGGATGGGAGGAGCGGACCACCTTGGACGGGAGCTGTGTAATCGGAAGCTTCTTGTAATTGTCAACTGGACGGCACGAGATTCATACGTTCTATTTTTGAATCATCTAATTCAATGTCGCTGTACGTGTGAAAATCTAATTCAATGTCACTATATGTATGAAAAATCAATAATATGCGTGTTGATGAACTATATATCAGTCATATTTTGCTTGTAAATTTCGTACATTGATTATATCATGTCGATAGATCCACATGTCAACCATATTTGTTTATTACTTCATATATTAATCATATTATACAATAGTTCCTTACGTTGATAATCTGTTGATATACGGGATGAATTTTTGTGTGGAAATCTGATGACTTGATTGGTTCCAATTCGGAATGATATAATTTTCTCATATCCATTGTTGAACATCGTTTGCATAATTTTGCTATATCCATTACTGAACTGTATGTGCATATCCAGTGAAAGCGGATATCTGGAACACATCAAGTGTCGTGGGTCCATAATAGATAATTTTCTTTATATACAAAGTAATTATCGAGTTCTTTATATGCAAAGAAATTATCGAGTTCTTTATATACAAAGTAATTATCTAGTTCTTTATATGCAAAGGACAATCATATAAGCATTTTCATCGAGAACTCCATTAATTATCTTTAATGTGGTATTTATGTAAGTTTTACCATACTAATCACGTACTGGCAGTATTTACGGTAGGTTTCACAATAATAGCCAGGTGGTCACAGTTTTTACGGTAGGTTTCGCCATACTAATCACGTGGTGGCAGCATTTACAGTAGGTTTCGCCATACTAATCACGTGGTGCCATTATTTACATTAGGTTTCGCCATACTAATCACTTAGTGGCAGTATTTACAGTAGGTTTCGCTATATTAATCATGTGGTGGCAGTATTTACAGTAGGTTTCGCCATACTAATCATGTAGTGGCAGTGTTTACAGTAGGTTTCGCCATACTAATCATGTAGTGGCAGCATTTACAGTAGGTTTCGCCATACTAATCGCCTGGTGGCAGTATTTACGGTAGGTTTCACCATTCTAATCACGTAGGGGCAGTATTTACAGTAGGTTTCACCATACTAGCAAGGTTCTGGCCAGGAGTGTAGTGCTGTGGGAATGCGTGAGAATGGCGTTCCCTTATTTCTTTTTCACACTCGCCGTTGCCCCCCCCCCCTCCCCGCATCTGAGTAACATGCGTTCCCTCATTTCTTTATTGAGCACTACACCACTGGTTGTAGCAGTATTTACCAATCTGATTCAGGTCAGATCCGCTGTCTGACGTGAAGATATGACGACGACCGCTTAAAGGTCATGTTCTGGTGACCTTTGAATTAGCCAATGGAAATGCAGCTTTCAAAAATCTGAAAGTGAATCAAATCGTTCGGTACACATTCATGCTCTTCTTGCACACTGCTCAATCTACAAACGCGAAGATATAAAACTTCATCTGATTAGTTGATAAAATTAGCGAGTATGGTAAAAGATAAGTTACCAGAACATGACCACTAAGCGGTCGCTGTCAGATTTTCATGTATAACAGTGGAGATCTGATTTCAATCAGATTACAGTATTTACGGTAGGTTTAATCATATGGTCACTGTATTTACGGTAGGTATTCAACATGTTATTAACGGTAGCTCATAAACATCTCATAACAAGTGCACTTATACACTGGTCTTGTGCTGTAATGAAATCCATGTGTTTTGTGTAAACTGCAAGGAACAACTAACAGCTTTATGTCAAGTAAATTGTTTGAAACGGTGGTAAGTTACACCAACTTCTCCTTAAAATAAACAAAGGGATGTGTTTGATTACAGATGTTAAGTGAATTGTTGGGGTCTTGATAATGTTGAAGGGTATTGACACCTGCATTGTTCGCTTATAAGTTTGCATTATATCACGTAGTAAATATTAACAAGGTTTCCTGTGCTGAATAACAATATCTAACTTTCAGTTTTAAAACCTTAACTTCAACCTGCATAATCTCATACACAATTGTTATACGAAACCCAGAATATTTACGAAAAGTATTATTATAGATTTTGTATTGTTTTGTAAATGAAGTCCCTAAGTAGCAGATATACCAGTTCCTGGACAATTACTTAGTTTAATATTCTTTCTTTTTTTCGTTCTACCGGTTCTTTCTTTCTTTCTACCGTTACTTTTCTTCTTTCTTTCTACCGGTTCTTTCTTTCTTTCTTTCTATCGGTTCTATCTTACTTTTTTCTGTCGTTCCCATTCCTTCACTCTTGTTTTGTGTAACGTAACATTTCGCAACGAAATTTACAATGCACATCTTGTTTCTCCGTATTTTTGTCAAAAGCCCATTGATCTATTACTCGTTATATACATTCATATACAACTGCTATTTATTATGTTGTGTGTTCCTTTTGTTCCTTTCCTGTTCGTTTAATTAGTGTTTCATTCAATTCAAATTTCCTCGACAGGCAAGGACACGTGCATGCATTCATACATACGACTGGAAGGACAAACTTTTCTATTTTGTAATAATAAAGTAGAACATGCCTTAATAGTTTCCCATATATATATATATATATATATATATATATATATATATATATATATATCAACACACACACACACACACACACACACACGAGACGTATTTTTGTATATTAGGTATAAGGCGTCGTGTTGAAACTAGATAATGAGTTGCACGAGAACTCAATTTTGGCACACTCAGTTATGTGTAAAAATCATTTGGATTTCTATGTTATAAATGCAAGGCCAGCTTATCTAATTTGATGAACAACGCTTTGTCATGTTTGTTTCCTGTTTACTTTTCCTTGACCAACGATATCCTGAAGATGTAGTGGATTCGAAAAGATTATTTTTTGCTATCTATATATCTCGAAATTAACGGCACGTATCACATAGCTTTCATGTACCAGCGCCATTACCCACTCGGCCATGCACTCGTCACCAAATAATGGTGGAACAAGGTCGATAGTAAGGACTGGAGGTGCACGAGAACTCACTATCTAGTCAAGCGAAATTTAGCACGCAGCTAAAAGCACAAATCTACAAGATTTCAATTTTAGAAATGCGAGGTATATACAGGAAGTATATTTTTCAATTGACACCTGAATAACAAGCACGGAGAAAAGCGCTCATCCCTGAATTACACATTAAATGTTTGTGACATGATAACTTGAAATAAAAAGTTATATATAAAATACCACCAATATAACCAAATAGGATAGAGAGTTGTAACTCGTTCTATGCAGCAATCGGACCTGTGCCGCGAGTAACGGCAAAATGTACCGTCACAAGTAACAATGTAGTTTAATTTTTATTTTAAATCTAAGTATTATTAAAATCTTACCACGATGTTTTCCTCTATATCGTAATAATTAGATTTATAAAAGTGTGTTAAAAGTTTGGTCTAATGATTGCACGAAATCTTATGCTCTGATTCAGTCTGGTTATTCCCTGATATGTTAATCCATAGCCATCTTGCAGAAAGAAAAAATACAGCCATTTTTTTTTTTTAGTGGGTCTTTTTGTGTTACGTGTAGGCTCGTACAAAAGTAACAAAAGAAAAGAGTAAAGTCAACAAGCTTTATATGCTTTAACAAAATAATTTATTTCCCTAGAAAACAAGGTAAAAATATGAAATAGGACTTACGGTTTGTGAATATAATCCAAAAAATTAATCATAGAATTGAAAAATATAAGTCCTATCACTAAACAGTTCTAACTGAATCCAGGTTCGAATCTCGATGAAGTTCCAATATGGAAGGAGATGACGTCAGATGAGGTCCTTGTACAGAATGCAACAGTTCCTCGTTGAATCACAATTTATAATGTTCCCGTTTAGAATTCCAGAATAATTTCCACTAAATGTCTTTGTCCCAGAATTTTTATAAAGAAGAGCACTTGTGTAGTTTTCTAGAGAATATAAATTATTAAATTCCAAAAGATAGGTGAACTTCAGAACAAACTGGCATCAACAATAAAAACACCTTGTGCTCTAAAGTGTAGGAATACGACTGACAAAACTTCACCAAGATATGAGTATTAAACCCAACTAAAATGTCATTTCGACACTCATGATGGGTCACATGATCACTTAATCATCAAACCGCGCAGTAAAAAAAAATGCCATTTAGCACGTATGCTAGAATAGCCCTATCTAGAAATCAGATTCTCACGCTGGAAATAAAAAAATGAAAGGCTGTTTACAACTTAGCTAACACGTGGGCCGAACATGACCTTGGTAATAGCCAATCGTTTTCATTCAATGTTTACAAAATCGGAACCAAGGTTAGAACTAGGTTAACTAAAAATAAAAATGAAGCAAACCTTTGCGTCAAAACAAAAGACTGAATATGCGGGGAAAAGTA
The DNA here is from genome assembly GCA_016617855.1 of Megalonaias nervosa. NCBI lineage: Eukaryota > Metazoa > Mollusca > Bivalvia > Unionida > Unionidae > Megalonaias > Megalonaias nervosa. Next base: position 5,488 of record JAECUM010028374.1, on the reverse strand, counting down.
TCAAATCAAGTAAAAATTATCATTGCAATAAAATGTAATGAAACAAAAATAAAATAAAAAAGAATTTAAAACTAACACACAAGCAAATTAATTACATATTCGTAACATTTGTTTGTTTTATTTTTTGTGGTGTGTGCGTGTGTATGTGAGGGGAGGGGGAGGAGAGGTCATTTATAGATGCATTACATTTGCTTCGTTACTTTTTACACCGTGTTGCTTTTCAGTGCAATCAGACAATTGATCCATAGGTTTTGCCATTACGTTATTGAACACACTTTCTTTACTCGTGAGGTATCTGCGGTCATGTGTATTGGAATTCAAAATTGTTGCAGATCAAATTGAACTCCTTTATATCGATGCTATTGTTATTTGATTTGAACGCATTGCCGTCCAATATAGGTGTTTTTCAATCAGAAATCAGTTTTAGCATCTGAAAATACACTGAAATTTGTATTATGATTTGATTAATTCTAGTACATGTTTGTCCATGAATTGAAAGTAGGAAATCTCTCAACCCAACTTTAGCAATCCCCAATGCCCAGTTAAGTCTATTCTGACAGAATCTTATGTGATCTGTATCTTTTTACAGAGTCATAACTGTAAAGTTTTAAAGCCTTGTTATAAAAAGTCTCATTGCATTAAAATTTAAATTATCCGGATTCACTATAGTGTTAAACAGAGTTCCAGGGCAAGGGTGAGGTCATGTACTTGCAAGACTTTTATATGAAGTCCATCCACAGAAGTGAGGTCTCCAGAAGGGAGAAACATTAGCAGTAGAGTCTTTAGCACTGTAGTCTTCAAATGTTTCTCTGTGGATCACAAAAGCAGTATTGTCTCTGCGCATTGAAGAAACGTTTAGTTAAAGACTATTTATCCACGATGCAAAATTAGCTTTGATAACTATCTATATTCAAGAATTTAGTATAAACTTGGCTCTCTTTATGCAAATATATTGATCATTTATTTACTGTTTTGACAGAAACAAATGCAATTCTTTATTTTTTCCCTTATTTTATTTTACATGTTCTCTGTTGTAATGTCTCGTTTATTTTACAGTCTTTACATCTTTCGTATATTGTATTTGATTTTTCCTCCCATTTCCTCTGATGTTTTCTCTGTTACATTTGTAAATTTAGTCGTTCCAAATTTATCTGCTGTCAAGCAACAGAACATATAAATCCATACAGCTAATGAAGTTTCATCCTCGTATGCTTTATTTGGAGTCCTGTCTATTGATAAGGGGTGAGTTTTACTGTCATCTCCCTTTTTCGTTTTTACACTTTCAGTCCAAGCGAATATTAATAAAATAACTAGTATTGTCAAGATGATTCGAGTCCATTCTTGTTCTTTTCTCATGCTTGCATGTCAATAATGTGCACGTGACAGACTCTTTTGTCAGGAAATCTGCCTCGCTTGCTTGTGTACTTTGTACGTGAACTGTTGAATTAACAATTGTTTTAGTTCAGCGTACTTTCTTTCTGTCGCGTTTAATTATTTTCATGTTTGACTGATATTTGTGTACACAACTGGACTTTTAGAATGGCAGTAAATATCTCTTACATACTGTTACTTTTATTGATCTGTAAAGTGCACATTTAGTGAGGCTACGCCGGTGGATATTAACCCGTCCCCCCTCCAACCGCCTCCCCCCAGAAAAATCAGAGAATATTTTACGCTTGGCTGTAAAAAGACATCAACGACAAAATTTTATTTTTAATAATTTACAACGTTTCTTCGTGTAGCTTTTCTGTTGTTGAATACAAAATAGTTACTTCATATGAAGAGTCACTAATTCTTGTTGAAATCTAATGCTGAGTTCTTCAGAGATTGACTTTGTCAAATTGAATAGACCTTCAAAATATACTCGACATTTAGTCGAGTAGAAATTTGTGTTTATTCACATTCAATACATAATTTATTATTTTTACGTATTGTAATATTTTGTCATTAAACGAAACCTGCAAATCTACTTTTCTAAAAATTGCATGATAAGTATTTATGATCTTTGAAATCAACAATTCAAAATGTGTCTTCTCTTCAATCTGATTCTGTAACAGAGCTAGCTTTGCCCACACCTCATCCAATCCAGACTCTATGAAAAAAGTTGAATTCAGTACACTGTGGCTATTTTGTGTGCTGTGCTGGTTATGTCATGGTGCTAAAATGAATACGGTATCGCCAGCCTGACTCTTCAGAAATCTTTAGTGCTGTTTGGTAAGTGCATTATTGATGTATTTGGATTTTAATGGAGATGAACAAGAACAACACATTAAAGGATTTTGCTTGGATTGTGGTCAAGAAAAAAAAAATATATATATATATATATATATATATATATATATATATATATATATATATATATATATATATATATATATATATATATATACGACGAAGTCGGTTTATTTTCAACAAGACTGTTTTCTTAATTTTTTTTTAAAATATTAAATAACATATTTCATGTTCAAACGTTGTGCAAGATATATAAAAAATACATGAAGATTTTCTGAATTTTCAGAATGAGATTATTTTATCTGATTGACAAAACTAGAGCATAGGTTATACGAAATTACTAATGATTTTGACTAGAAATATCAAGGAAGAATGTTTATACATGTGTTTTCTTTACAAATGTGTGTATTGTGTGGTCGTGTAAATTTACTCAGCACCTTGACGTAAGATCATCAACAACCTTGTTGGACATTGAACCTAACCTGGTTGTGCAACCGCCTGATTCAGTACCCAAGTATAGTTAAAACTAAAACAAACCCCATTAAATCGACTATTAAATATAATATAACCCATTTTTCTTTTTGCAGGTTGCTTGTGACTTTCTCTTCAAATTTATTCTTATATTATATAATGTTTATATTTTTGGTCAGAATCCTGGTGGTCAAACCAAACTTGTGGTGACTTTGCCACCGTACAGGTGGATTGTCATTATAATACTTGTAACTTATGGTGTTTGTAAAATTACCAGTGAGGAGACTTCACCTAGGTTGCCTCTCTAAGCCATGCTCTTTCTATCTCTCAACGCTAGTTGTTTAAAACCCACAAGACAGACTAACAAAATGGTGTTCTAGCTGTTTTTGACAGATTGTACACATATCCGCCTCGTAATTCGCGTTGTGTAACGTTTTATAGACCTAACCGTCCAATCAAAATTGAGAATTTCGTGATTCGGTTAAATTCGTTTGTTGCAGTAAAGCTATGAATGAAACTGGAAAGTGATCGAACGAATCGAACACATTCGCGCGCCTGCTTACTTAATAGTATATGTGTTTACAGCGGATGAGCCAGATGATGCAAACCCATTTTTAAAAAATGGAGAATTGACACAGATATAGCTTGGAAGGGATAGTCAGGAAAAGACATGGAGTATGAGCGTAAGGGTTGTTACGAAGAAATGCACAGGATTTTTGGTCTTGACACTGGCAACGGAAAGCGTATTCTAACAATATTAACCGAACAGGAGGTTTCAAACTGCCACGGCAAGACCAATAATTCCACCAGATAATGAATGAATAATTAAGTTCTGGTTTATATTAAAATAGTGACTAAAATTTTATTATTATTTGAAATAATAGGATTTAATGCATTTTATGTTTTTTTTTCTCTATGATCAAATGAAATTACATTAATCAGTTCATATCGGTTGCATGTCATGGTTGACATAAAATTTTAATTTCTAAGTGTGCTCATTTATTGTACAAGGAAGAAGATATATGGATATATATTTCCAAAATGTGCCAGCAACTTGTTGACAATTTTTGTAAAATCATACCAGAAGTAATTCAATAAGTCTATAGTGTCAGCAAATGTCTAAAAATATTTTGTGTCACACTACCATGGAGTCATTCAGTAGCTCCATATGTATGTTAGAGTAGTTAGTATACGTAGAGGAATTTGAATTTATCGTTGAATGCCTTTTTATTAAGCATGGGCGAAGATCTTATATAAAAAAATAACACATTTATAAGTGTTCCAGAACCTGAATATGCTTATTACTTTCTGTTGTGCTCATTTGATGTTATACCGTCAAAATACGTATCATAACTACCACAAAGGGAGTAGTAAGGGAAAAGGCCGATTCGGCGCCAATAGTATACCCATAGTATCTGGCGCGCTCTTTTAAGCCTTATTTTACCGTTTTAAAGCTTCCTTCTTAACTTTTCCGATCACCTCCTATAAGCGACTTATGTCACCGCCAATTAAAATCTTACACGTTTTATCGAGTTTGTAAAGCAACATTATTATACAAACCTGTAAAATAATCCTAAAACCCTCCTACAGATCGAAATATGGAAAAAATATGGGCTAATCGGCCTTTTCCCTTACTACTGGAGGATCGATCATTATAGAAAACAATATTTGATGTTTCTATAACGTTTTAAAATTATTATTATTATTTATTTATTTTACCTGGGACAGCTTTGTTTTATAACGAACTAGCACGAGTGAGCCAATACTGTCATAGCGCGATGTGAACTTTTTGCTTATAGCTTTGTGAAAATAAGGAAAGTCCAGATTGAAAAAATAAATATAAATTAGTATGTGGCGCGGTATAGAGCTATTATTTTAGCTATCTGACACTTCTATCATCAATTTTATGATTTTTCATTAAAATGATATTGGTCCAAATCAGATTCTAATACTTCCTGGATAAAAAAAAAAAACTTTATAGAAGTATGCTTTCCATAACTACAACTACTTCTACAGAGACTTAAAATTCTATACTGACGTTGTTCTATAATGGCCTAACGCTAACGTGTTAATACCATCCTCACACCACCTTTTGTCATCAAAATTGGTTAACCCCTGCTTGTTGACTTTATCGGTTTTAATCTGATGCTTATATGATCGGAACGAGACCATCTCAGCAGAGTGCTTCTTGTTGTTAAATAAAACATCCCTATAATCATCGAACGTTATATTTGTCTTTACAACACATTTCTTGACTCCTTTGGCTTTTTTAGATTCTTTACCGTCATCCACTCGAACGGCATACATCTTTGATCTTAACCCGACGAACTCCGCTACAGGCTTAAAACAAAACTCGTCTTTCATCTTACCCGTAACCTTTTTGTTGACGGGGTCGTGGAATTTGTTATTTCGTGGAACATCTGAAAGATCGAATTCGTCCTTATGATCAAATATATCTTGATAGACATCTTCAGCAAATATTTCATAAACGAGTGAGTCGGTGTCTGTGAATAATAGATTCGAATTAGGCCAGATTTTCTTGACAAAATTGTAATGGAAATCATACATGAGCCACTTTGATGTCTCCAATACTGTAGCACCTACAAATATTGGCTTACTGAGAATCAGATTAGATTTATGCTTTTGGACCATAACAATATTTTCTGAAATTCTAATAGTTCTGGCAAATCTTTCTGAAGCAACTAATTTACTATAACGTTTTTGTGAATTTACAATTTCAATCTCGACGCGGTTAAATATATTTTCCATTGTCTTGCCAAAGACG
>JAECUM010028373.1:0-27807 GCA_016617855.1 Megalonaias nervosa | reverse complement strand
CTGTATTATGTGATAGAATTGTTTGATATATTGGATGTTCCAGTATTTATTCTAATTTTTACAGATAATCAAACCTATGTCATATTAACCTTGCTATTGAATAGATTATAGTCTGTTTTCAAGTTCAGGGTCGGAAGAAGATAGTGGATTTCTCATGGTTAGGGACCAAAGCTTCTGGACCAACGGGTCTGCAGTGAAGAAGGGGGCTGTTGAAGGATTTTTCGGTAGATTAGGAGGGGAGGGCTATGATGCGTGGTGGCACCTGGACCATCCGACGAGAGCAGTTGAACCGAAAATACTTTGTGATTGTCAACTGGACACCACGAGTTATATGTTCCGTTCTTAAATTATTCAGTATCACAATTTGAGTGAAAACCAAATATATATGTATATATCTTACTTGTCGATGAAACATTATTTGTATTTTTTTACAAGTTCCAAACTTTGATCTACCCCGGTAACATAATCACACCTTTTTCATAGTTGTTTAAATCCTTATACTTTGATACCCTTGGAGGTAGATTTTTCATTTTTGTTTTTAAATTCTAAACATTGATCATCGGTGATGAAAGATCCATATATCAATCATATTTGTATATAAGTTCCTATGTTGATTCTTGTTTGATCACTCGCTGAAGTTACATGTTCTGATTAGTTCCAGTTATGAACGATATCTTTTCCTTTTCTCAGTTATTTAACTCGGTGCGCATCATTTGGTTAAATCCATTATTTGCTTTTATGCGCACTAGTTTGGTGTCAGATTAATTCCATTTTCAATCACATAATAAATAACATCTCATTCACGAAATTACTTTCAATGTCTTCGCTATAATCTAACCCCAACCCGGATCATCCTCTTACAGTGCTGTTTTATAGCAATTTCTTTATTCCGTTTAATTCATTGCATATTATTAGTGTAGTATGCCACTCTGGGGCACATGGAGGATGGAATCCTATGTTAAAAAGGACCTGTGGATTTTGGAGCATTCAAAAATTAACATTAGGCTTCACGTTTTGTTGCACTAGTAGGACAATGAGAAATTAACAGTATGTCTCCAGTTTTTGAGTGGATTCCAGAAACAAAGTGAATTTCTGTGTTAATAATGTCCAAATAATTATGCCTCCAGTTTTAAGAGTTTTTAGTGACAAGGGGAAATCCTATTGTCTGTAGGATCAATATTATGGGTCTGTTTTTGTGGGAAATGTTGTGTTGTAACATTAGGAGTCTGCTTGGCCTCTAGGGGAAATTTAACATTGAAACTATAATATTTGGTGTCAAATATGTCATTCTAGCCTAACAAATGACACTCTGGCATCTAATAGGAATCTAACATGGTAATGGCTCTCTGGCCTCAAACGGGAATTTAGCGTAGTTGGGCTCTCCGGTCTCTGTCGAGATAACGTAATGTTAAAAACGTTTATAGGTTTAGTATATAGGCCTACTTTGAATGACCAGCACACAATATTGTACTTTCAAGACCCCACAATTAATATTCAACAAAAAGTGTGCCCCTATCCTCCTGGTACCTTATTAACCCCTTATAAACAAACCCGTGGCCCCTCGAAAACGTCCCTACCATACGTTTATTGCCCAAGGGGGTGGGGATTAAAACTGTGGCTTTCCTGAAACCCTCTACCTTTGTTGCTGGAAGCAAGTTGTATTTCAAACATACTAAGTATCAAAGTCAGGCAAATATATCTGTTTGTTACAAATGTTACAAATTCGCCAACCCTATCACTGGCTGTCATCAATTTGTTACAAATTCGCCAACCCTATCACTGGCTGTCATCAGTTTGTTACAAATATTACAAATTCGAAAACTCTATTTACTGGCTGTCATCAGTTTAATTTAAATTAATTGTCCTAAATTCGTAAGATGAGTGAAATTGTGGGTGTTTGGCGAGAGTGACTTTCGATTTTACCAATTCACTGGCAGACAGTTTTTACTAAATATACTGAGTGTCAAGTGAGTCAGATATTGGTGTTTCTTTCTGACTGTTTCATTGTTAGATATTGACCTTTAGTAGGATTAACATTACACTGTTCGTTTGACATGTGTTAGTGTCTAGCTTTTAATGGAAAATGTAATGTTAAAACTACATATAACATTCAATGCATCATTTGGAGTCACCATCAACCACTCATCTACTGGCCACACGGGGTATGATGAAAGAATGGTATATAAGAGAGAGAGAGAGAGAGAGAGAGAGAGAGAGAGAGAGAGAGAGAGAGATCATGTCCATGTTTCTTCTAAACCAAAACGGCTCCATTCATAGCTAACCTAGATTTCTTATTTACAAAGGTACTGCTCAAATGATTGCTGAACGAAACAAAAAACAATTCCCTTCATTATAAAATGTGTGTCTAAATATCTCATCCATACTTAAAAGACATGAAACTGAGACACCCACGGGGTTTTGCTATATTGTCGTGAATACAATCACAATGACATTTCAAAAACACATCAAAAAAATAATTTGTTTCTATTTTAACCATTTATTTTAGTATTAATTTCTTCACTAGCATGGGTTCCTCTTCTGCATCAGTACGAATTCTAATAGAATTTTGAGCCTGCGTTGATAAAGATAATACAACTATTTTCCACATACTAGTTTTGGAATCCGAGCCATGTAATCGCACATTATTAAATTGCATATGTGCGGTTATAAAACTGTATTCCTTCTATTTTCCAGGAGTCGTTGTAACGCTCTCATTGAATTGGCTACCTACTGTAAGCAAGTTATATTTCAGACATATTCAGCGTCAAGTCAAGCATATTTTTATTCATCTTTTGTTACAAATTTGTCAATATGCGGTGTGAACATATTGCTGTTGGGACCAGAGCTGACTCCTTGTACATTGTCATAAAAAGGCAGAATATGACTTGGGCCAGATTTGGTTCTTAATGAGTATTTTGCTACATATTTTACAACTCTGCCAGTCTACACTGACTCGACCTTGGCCTACCCAATATTACATTTTTCATCCTAGATTTAAGACGAGCAGTGACAATACTGCCTATGAACTAGTTTTGAGATCATAAATATTTTATTGCATTTTCAGACTAACAAATTTCGCCTGGATGTTAAGTTAAGATTTTCTTAAGGGTTCAGCATTTTACATTCAAGTTTTTTGAAAACGGCAAAATTTAACTTTATAAACAGCCAAGATGGAGATAATAAACATATAACGGTCTACATGTTATTGCGTAATCATTTTGACTACGGCAATTTTTGAGTAATGCAGAGAGAGGCAACTTAGTCAAATTATACTTGAATCAACAATCAGCATGAAAAAATCACACCTTTCTCATGAGACACTAGAAGTTAAGCGAAGACGACATTCTGCATCGCCTCATACGATGAGGAGGTGTTAGATGTTCACTTGAACGATTTTGAAAAGACATGTTCAACCCGTATCTTGAGCCATCTACCGTCACTGCACCAAGAAAGTCACGATCAGTCAATTGAGAAAATCGTTCGGTCGCCTCTGAAAATTTGAACGATTACTTACATGTACATGATGAAATTTAAAGCCTCAGGTCTCAAGCTCAGCAGAGAAAGCAGCTCTTCTTATTTTGGACTTATTTGACTATTATTAGATAATTGAAACGACAGTGCATGGCTAAATATCACGATTGTTTGAAACTATCAATGTCTAGTGATAGTTTGAAACCTTTGTATGGATCGAGTTTAGTACGCTTACTTAATCAACTTCTTCCATAGTCTAGAACAAAATTTAATGTGTTCAACATTCCAACGATGATTTTGACATCACCGATGGAATAGTTACTATTCACATGACGCAAGTTTAATTTCTAAGAGGCAACGGAATGCGCAAAATTTTATTGGTGGATCAGCTTCGCAGAACCAAAAGAATTTTATCGTCCAGATTTGCAACCGTCAATATCAGCAACTTTGCTACGTGTCAGCGTGGTAGCTAAAACTCATGCAGAGAAAAACGACACAGAAGAATATAAACAATTATGTTAGAACGTAAGTCAATCGGACATAGCCAAACAGCATATAGATGCAAAAGTTGTTTTTTTGTTTTGTTTTTTTTTTTTGTTTTTTTTAATTTTTTTTAAATATTTTTTTTATGACTAAGCATTTCTAAAGAGACCGTGTTTGGAGTTCCTAAACTTCAAGACGTGCCGACTCCTTGTTACACTTTGAACGTATACCCTCAAATCGTTGATGGAGATCTGGTTGGAGGACCGGATTTCTTAAACGTAAATTACATTCACATTTATCATCGCTAAAATAATTTCGATGTTATGACAAGCATCGCAGAAATTCTCGGATACAATTACTTGAGAGACAAATGTGCTTACGGATTTACCGATTGGGAGCACCATATTCATTGTGGGTAGAGATGTCGTGGCCGTTTCGCCTCCAAACCTTGCACTCCTGAAGACACAAAAGAAATAGATGTTCTATTTGCAAGCGAACGTTCGTCTGTTCAGTGTTACAAGTGACATCGCATGAAACAATTTTAACAACAGAAACATGCTTATCAATTATGGGGTGTTTTCCACATGTTCCCACGAATAACAAAACGTTTCAGGTTTGTGCAGGAAAGAAAAGATCTTGTTTTTTAAACAGGTTGTCGAGTCAGAACATCAATGTTACATTCAAGGAAATTACAATAAACTTGAGGAAGTATCGAACGACGACCGGAACAACAAAACACGGGACAATCTTGTCGATTTATCTCTTTTTACTTTGATAGTTCTGAGGAGACTGGAATTCACATTCATAACTTTTAAATGCAGTCAAGTACCTTTTCATCACTGTCTGAATTGTAGCTTGATTTCAGGAGGCATGGAAAGATATTTCGTGGTTTTCATAATCTTTCGGATTTTGCCGAGTTGATGTAAGACTCCGCTGACGACGCTTCGAGCAAAGGGGAGGTGCATCGTAATTTTCACAGGATACGAAGGGCAATTTCTTTTCAAACATTTGAACAAGGAGCCGAATTTCCAACAGTCACCATGAACGGAGCCAAACTCATTCACATGCAAGTAGTACACATACAGTATAAAGATTGCATGAGTCGTTGAGCCATATCTTTGGGAAAAATGCCTTAAATGTTCAGAATGACAGAAATAGCAAATAACTATTTCCACGCTTTTTTAATACTGAGGTCAGTCAAAACGTCGTGCTCCCGCATTTTTGCCGGACGTTCACGACTACGACCTTAAAGAAATACGAACAACAAAAGAAGTTTTCTACACCTTGTATCAAACTCACTTTTCAGATTCTTTTCATTTTCAAGAAAAAAAAGTTTAAATATTGTCAATCCCAATTGGACATTTTATAACTATTTTGTGGAACATTTTTACAATCATTTATGGATAAAGTATCGATCCCTTGAAGAAGTTTCTACCATTGCCAAAGCGTGTGAATTAATGTTTCAAAAGAAGTTCCTGCAGGAAAAGACACTATCCATCACACCATCTCAATCCTATCTATCAGGCAGCCGTCGATGTTCAGCCCAAGCTTTGCGCTGGCTACATTAATTATGTGAAACTCAAGACAATTGGATAGAGCATGATAGAAACGAAGGTGGAGAAAAGAAAATTGGTTCTTATTCAGTGGATGGATAGGGTTTAGAGAATTCATGGACGTGTACGAATTCCATTGCCCCTGAGTAGGCTGGGGGTTACATGAGATGACGTAGAGTCACTTGATTTGTCAGTGCGTGAAGTCCAAGTGAATGTATTATAGGCCATGAGCCCTTGTTGGATTTTATTGTGATTTGTCTCCAGTTTACCCAACGTGTTCTTTGGAAATAACAGTTTCTTTGGAATATAGTGTTTTGCCCGTACTTTTGGTGCCAATTTCATGGTTGGATGAATTCAGGTCGTCCGCTGTGACTGTGATAATTTTACCTTCGTCTGCAGGTGAGTTGTTATACTAAGAACAATGGCGGACTGTGTCGCACAGACATCTCCTTGTGGGGCACAGACAAACCCTCAAAATAATCCAAATTACACTGTTCACACTCCACCAAAAAGGAAATCTGCAAAGTCCAAATCAAGGAGGTAAACGTCACTGGTGAACAACACCATTTCATTGTCAAACTCCACAAGTAAGGCAGTGGACTTGTCGAAAGTGATTCCACCTGAAAATGTGATCATAATTGGGCCGTCTTCGGCTATCTCGTATGTAAATGAGTATATGACGTCAGTAGCCTCTTCGTCACGCGGGGTTTCTTCAACAACGAGCAGCCTTCAGTGTCTTCGTCACCAACTGCCAATTCTTGACGTGAGGGGCACTTTAATGATGGTTTTCAACAGCAGTCGAAACAATATCATACATTTATGTAGCAATAGGCTGCAACTATACGCGAGTTAACGGCATATATTGTAGAGTTGAAGACAAATCTCTAAGACAACAACACTGTTGAGAGTGATTGTGGTCCAACGGTGTCGACCACACGTCGACATTATTCTGATATCTCTGACTAATAATTCGATCAGGACAATATATCTTGTGAATCTCAGTCATTTCCGACATATTTTCCAGTGTTTCAGAGGTCGACAGTTTGCGCACTTGGGCTTTGCAATTGCAGACACAGCCGCGACCCTCAACAAGTACCTCTGCGTCGAGCGCAATGAAATCCTATTCTTCAAACAAATAAGGAATTTCCTCATCCACTATACCTGCTTCCTGTCAGCCTCAAGTTACTGCCGATTTGGCGACTCTTTATGTATAGGATGACAACGTTGGCCCACTAGTTTTAGATTCGTTGGCTGATATTATGAATACTGGTCTTCGTTCCCGGTCAAGGCTGATAAGGTCGAAGAACTGTCGGATAAGTACAAAAGACCAATTAACTGTACTAGTATGGTTGTGTCAAAATGTAGCCCAGAAATTTGGGACAAATTTAAAAAATCCCAAAAGGCTACAGATATAAAATTTCAGTACGTTCAAAATCATTACTACAAAGAACACCTTGTTGACAGGATCCTTGGATACACGACTCGTACAGTGTTTGGAATGGAGTGCAGCTGCATTTCGTCTGCTCTCCATCGTTCAAAATGATTTGTCTTAAAAACGCCGTTTCTTCATTCGACCAGATTTGGAAACTCAATACCATCGTCTGTGCAGTTCTCAAAACAAAGTTTCAGACTTGCTATCTGTTGATTACTTGGGCCAAAAAAATCAAAGACATTAGCTAGGCCCAGAAGGATGTCTATCGTTTAGCTCAGTTCTATAATTCCAAGCGGGGTCGCTATCACCTATACCCATCGCAGCACCCTTCCAAGACAGGACAAACATCTAAAATAGACAAGTTTTTTTTTTTTACATTTTCGGCGTCCCACAAAAAGACTCGAGGCCGAACAAGGCCACGACCAGTTACGGGACGCAGCAATAGTTTCTACGGAGCTTGAAAGTATTTTTGATGCTAATTTTGAAAATTTAGCTAGAAATGGTCCCCGGAACAAGGATTTTAAGAATTTTCCTTGCAATTTTTCGAGGGTGGGGAGTTGTCCATTTTCTTCATAACTAGAATAACATTTACTTCTGATTGGATCACACTAAGTATTGTCAAAGATATAAAATTGATGTTTTGGAATTACCTTTATACTATGCACCTCCAGGGACTTAATTGATAATCCTCTGGAAATCAGCATTATTGGTTCTGAAATTGCAAAATTTAACAATATGGAATGATTGAGGCAACTGATCCCACAGCAGTAGAATTTATGTCTACAATTTTCATTCGTCCTAAACAAGATGGAACTTATAGACTGATTTTAAATCGGAAAAACCAGAAAGATCATGCAGTGTGTCATCACTTTGAAACGGAATCTTTAAAATCAGTGATTAACTTGATGACCAAAATTAATGTTTTATCTCTGTAGATTTGAAGGATGTATACTATTCTGCCAGAGTCTCTCTTCAATACATAAAATATATGAGGTTTATCTGGCAAGGCCAACGTTACGTGTTTACTTGCCTTCCAAATGGTACTGAATCCTCTCCAATGATATTTATTAAACTTCTTAAATCAGTTCTTTCATACCTTTGGAAAATGGGACGCCATAATGTAGTTTACATTGATGATAGTTTACTTATGGGTCACACTCATGAGGCTAGTGAAAATAATATTCTTGAAATAGTCACGTTTCTTCATGGGTTAGGCATTACAATCCACCAAGAGAAGTCTGTTTTGGTGCAAACGCAATGTTGGTTTTCTTCTCAATTCACAAAATATGCCTGTTCGCTTTACAGCAGATAAGGTAGCTAAAAGTGCTGATATGTGTCGCAAACCTTCACATAAGCACGCTTTGACTATTTGTGAAATGGCACAAATCATTGGGCATTTAATCGCTTGTGAACCAGGAGTGCTTTATGTTCTCTTGTTTTACCAACCTCTTGAAATTGAAAGGAAAACACCACCTAGAATTAGTCCACTGCGACTTTGATGCATTGGTTACTCTGTCTGCAGAAAGCGAATATCTCTTAAAGTGTTGGTCTAAGAACGTTCTAACGGCCTTTCGGCCCATTACAATCGGAAAGGCACAATTTGTACTTCACAGTGATAGCTCCATCAGTGATGGTGGTTATAATTACACCAATGACATAAGAACTGGGGGACATTAGTCTTTACAAGAGAAGAGTTTTCACATTAATTACTTTGAGCTCAGAGCTGCTTACCTCACACTTACTTCATTCTCTGCTCCAAGATCAAAATATTCGTCTCAAGTTCTACATTAATAACACCATGGTTGTGAATTATTTGTCAAAAATGGGTGGCAAGAAAAGACTATTGAATAATCTCAAACGTGATGTCTGGTTGTGGTGTGCATAAGGAAACACTTTCACCAGTGTTTTCAATATACCAGGCAAGCTTAATATATAGGCCAATAGACTCTCACGGAACATAAATATTGACATGGAATGCATGTTACATAGGCATATTTTTCAGAACATTGTCCAATTCATGGGTCCAGTTGACATTGATTTCTTTGCTTCTAGATTCAATTATCAAACTGAACAGTATGTTTCATTCCTTTCAGATTTAAAAGCTGACGCAGTTTATGCCGTCTCCTTGTTATGGTCCAGTTTTAATTATTGTTATCTTTTTCCCCTTTCAGTATATTGGGGAGAGTTCTACAGAAGACAGAAGATCAAACTACAGTCATTCTAGTTGTGCCACTTTGAACAACCAAACCTTGGTTTTCCAAACTACTGGGTCTTGTGAACAATCAGGGTTATCTTCTTCCAACTGTCAAAAAAGTGCTGCATTTACTGCAAGATCCAGCCAAGACACACCTACTGACAAAATGCGTCCGGCTGTTTTTCCTTTGTGCGGAGTTGTTGTTCAGTAAAGGCATTTTAGGTGAAGCAACAAGCCTTGTACCTGCATGCTAGAGGGATTCAACGAAAAAAAACAAATGTTTTTGTCACTACCTGCATTATGATCCAGTTACAAAATCTGTCAACATAGTTCTGGATTTCCTGACGGTGCTTTATTGTCCTGGGCTCGGACATAGTACCTTCAACACAGCTAGGTCTGCACTTTCATTGGTTGTCATATATGACAATGTTACTCCTGCTGGTAGTCAACAAATTAATTCGAAGATTTCTTAAAGATGTTTTTCATTCCCGTCCTTCACTACCAAGATATTCCACCACATGGGATGTTACTGTAGTTTTGCATTACTTGAAACAGTTTTTCCCATTCACATCATTGTCTTTGAAACAACTTGCTTGTAAGTTGGTGATGCTTTTAGCTATTCTGACTGGGCAGAGAGGGCAAACTTTATACCTTATAGATATTAGAAAATGTTGAAATTTATGATCCTATTGTAAACATTCGCATTGGTGATTTACTTAAACAATCCAGACCAGTTATTCACCCTTCAGAATTATGTATTAGTTCATACCTCTTAGATCCTAGTTTATGTGTCTTGCTTACAGTTCAAGAATATTTGAACAAAACTTGTTATGTCCATGACCATCACCGTTTATTTGTGTCCAAGCGCCATTAAGCGCGTGACAGCACGATTGCTACTGGATAAAATCAGTCATGCAGGCAGGAGGAGTTTATATTTCTTTATTATTTTTTTTGCCACATCGTACCAGGTCGGCATCTTGCTTTGCTGCTGCTGCTGCCTGGACAATGCCCGTTAATACCGTTTTAAAACTGCAGGTAAGCACAATGACTGGATCTTTAGGAATATTATCCAAAACCAGTGAGTATTGACACTATCTTCAGTGATTCATTTCTCACAAGAGATGACACTTAACTTGGTCTCACAAGTGATGATACTTAACTTGGTCATTATTTTCCATGACTGTCTTCGTATTATTTCTTTTTTATGGTTGCATCCTTAGTTTTATAGTTTTATTTGCGACTTTCCTCTTGTTTTTTTTTTTTCTTTCTTTGTCCAGTTGTTTGACTTCATTAAAATATTTCTGTATTGTATCATTTGTTGCTGGTTGTATGTATATATTTCTTGAATATTTCAACTCTAAAATCTCATGTATCCCTGAGGGTACTCAGGGGCAATGGAATTGGTAATTAAAGCAGACTTACCTGTTAAATTGCTGTTTGATTATAATTCCTCTGCACCTGAGTACCTGAGGGATTACAGGCCGGCCCTGCTAACTCCCACTATGGAGTTTCCTTTTCTTCCTTCTCCGCTGCATTCTGGAAGTATTGAGAGTGCTTTTTGCTGACCTGAATTCGCTGTATCCATATCTCGAGCTCTGAAGACTGACCAATCAAATGACTCTACGTAATCTCCTGTAATTCCTCAGGTAGTCAGGTGCAATAGAATTATCATGAAATTTCAACTTACAGGTTAGGTTCGTTTAATTACCAATTTTAGGGATGTTTATTGCATGAATGCCTGCTAGTGCTCCTCAATGAGACCTGAAAAATTATTTGCCAGAGTCCACCATGGAAGCGTACGGCCCAACATATTTACGATGCCAGAGTTTAGAAAATCAATAATAGGCTGAAATGTGCTAACAGGACTACGTTTGAAGACAGATCCAGATTTCCGACGCGTCGCCAATGAGTACGATGTGGTGGACATTGAAATTTTTGTGTCCACCCGACAGTTTCTTTGGAGAACTGACTAATGATACTGTAACGAACTCTTGTTCATTGGAGAATTTTGTGTCCAGATAAACTGAGTATTGATTCAAATCCATTTGACAGATAAGGTTTCCTACATAGACGTTATGCAGTCTTCAGCAAAGCAAAATACTCCCAAGAGATAATATCCTTTGTCCTTTACTTAGTCAATGCCAGAGGCATAGTAGGGGTTCTTATACGTCCGGTGTTAAAAACCTTGACATGCCCACAACAAATTCAAACGGATGCGAGCGAAACAATCAGATAAAGTAGACAAGAGGGCTAAAAAGAAGGGTGCGGAGTCCAAAATTTAAATGGGATTCTTGAGCATTCATGGGAAACTAAATTCAATTCCACAGTGCACTTGAAAATTCCGAGAGATAGACATGTAACTACCGTATTTTATACACATGGAACCGGGTTTGGTGGAAGTGGATTCAAAAGAAAAGTCACTCCGAGTAATCAGTAGGAGCAGATTGACTCGGTAAAGAACTTGTATTTTGGAATTTGAGAACTTCGAAAGGTAATATGATATACTGGCTGACATTTATAGTTAACTGAGATAAGTGGAATATGTTGTAAATAACTTTCCAATGAGTTGTGATGTGTATTTATATTCATTAGAATGTAGTGAGCGTAGATTTATAGTCGTGCGAACCTAGACTGGTTTTTACGACGCAAGCAGCATGAATAATTAATTACTTATGTGGTAGATTGCTTTACGGAATTATTAACATTTAGACTGTGTGTGTTGACATGTTATAGAAATAGTAGTTATTCTTGCGTAGTGGCGTAAAGCTGTTAAGTTATGTAAGGAGATTTGTGTTTGTACATAGGACCTTGTAAGGGTGGTCGCCCATTAATTTAACGGAAAATCTGTGAGAGAGGTGGAAGCTTTCAGGGTGCCAGCACAAGAGCAGCCCAGAGATAAAAGTGCGAAGAAAGGAATAGAAGTGAGAACAAGGACGTAGCATATGAGTATTAGAAAGGCCCAAGAAAAATTGACTCTCTCACAAATAAATCGTAGACTTTCGTACGATGAACTAATATGTTAAGTGGAGTTCCACCAAGTAGGTCAAATACTATGTAAACCTTATTGAACACTTGAGGACTTTTTTTGAAAATATTTACTTAACAAACTTTGACATTTTATTCTATACAAATTATTTATCTATCGAGTCTTGAGTTATGATAGGTGTCTAAAGTGTTGACACCTGCCTGCCGTATTATTCATAATGCTGTAGCCGGGTCGCGATATCTACATCGATGTGTATTCCTTGTATCCTTGGATATGCCAATATACTCGATTCCGAACTGGTCAACCTGAAAGTTTGACAGAACACATCAACGTAGAACCCTTTCGACAGTACGAAGGTTTGATCAAATTTCAAGCTTTGCCTTCTCCGAACGTGTACCATACCATCCTTCCGCCTTGACAGGAACGTGGGTGAACGTCGAATTGTTTTATGTTCTTGATTGTGGATACCAACTGATAAAAGTGTACGAACTTTGGTACTTTCTTACCACATAACAATATGAGCGAGATGACAAATTCTCCATTCCAGAGATTGTTTCAGATTCTGTGAACGAAATTTTGAAATTGGAGCAAAAAGCTGTTGGCCATCCTTCTTGCTGTTACACTACCCCAAAAAAGACGAATTCAAAGAAAGGTCTTTAGAAGGCATCACCTCCGAAGAATTCATACAAAATAACTGTTATCTATATTTAATTTGCGTCGTTTGTTAGTTTATTTCTATATTTCTGTTTGATTATATGCTCTTGATAATGTAGAGTTGAATGTTGGACTTGACCTTGTCCAGATCAAGTTCATTTTTGACCTGACCTAAATCACTGAGTTTGGTTCCGTTAACAACATGTTTGTCTCAGTCTGAGTCCAGAACTTTGGAAATTCCCCATGAAATGCAGGGTCTTTCTGGGGTTTTTCTACATTTTACAGTATAATTTTAGTAATAGATTTCCAATCATAACATAGATTTTATTTTGTACACATTAAGAAACTTCTAGAAGGCTATATTGAATTAGGTAATAGTTTTTATTAGAAAATGTTAATTGTGACCTGAGGTCAAGTAAAGGAGTATATAATCTTGCTTCTTCTAGAAACTATTCATTCGTACTTTAAGATCTTAGTAGAATCAATTGTATTATTGTTGTTTCCAGGGGTTCATTTGGGCTGGAATTTTATTTATTCAAATTATTGATTCACTGGAAATACAAAGTGCTCTTCAAACATAATATTCTTGGAAAAAGATATTTGAATTACAGTGAAATTTCAAATAAGGATTTGTTCTTGGATTGTGTTAGTGTGATTGAACAAAAGACTGTTGATACATCACAAAGACACGGGCCACCACAGGTACATCAACACTTCCAGCAATAGATTTCTTTTGGAGTTTATTGAGAACTTTAATCATTAGGACTTGGGTCTGTAATTTTAGGATTATTTGGGATTTAATTCCCAATAGTTTTTTTTTTCATTTTACATTTTTCACTTTGCATTCTAGGGAAATAAATTATTTGTTGAATTTTACAAAGCTTGTTTCTTTTCACTCTTTTCTATTACCTGCTTTAAGACCATAGAGCCGTAATATAAGGAAGAACCTGGTTTGCAAATGTCATGCTGAATCGTTTGTGAGAAAAAGTGACACAACGTCAGATGTTCAAAGATCGAATACTTGGTAGATCCAACTCAATACTTTCAAGTCATCGACCATAAATGAAAACACATTAATTACTCTGAAATCATATGTGAAGATTTGATCTGACAAATTAAAAAGTCCCAGAATATGCACCACCCAACAATATTTTACGTCATCCTTGCTGCTTACACAATAGTCAACGCGCGTTTAAAATTTTTGCGTTATCTTGGAACTTCTAGGAGATCTAGTCCTTTACTCTGACACCAATAGTTGCATGAACATCGATCAAAATTCAGACGATCGCCCCTGCGTCGACGACAAGAAATTTAAGAGCAAAGACCGATAATAATCAGGAAAGACTATTCTGAGTTTTGCCACTAGTGAACCTAACAGTTACAACTACCAGTGCAGACAATGGAAATGACAACTTCATACCAAATCTATATCAAAAGGAATGACCTTCAACTATAGTCCCACTTACGTTGCAAACATTGTCGTCTTAAAAAAAAGCCTTAAAGTCCGGTCAAGATCATAACATTCGTGTGAAAACGGTGGATCCTCACACAATTGGACTTTTGGCAGAATATCAAACGGCGGATCCTTACACAACTGGACTTTTGGCAGAATATCAAATCGGCAGTCGAACTCGGGAAAATGTATCGCATCATCTACAACAAACGAGTGCGACTTCCCGATCACTACGCGTTACTATAAAAGCACACCGATCTCAGTATAAAAAAGTTCAAACAAAATAAAAAAATAAATAATTGTGAGTTGAGAAACTAACAGAGATGGATGAATAAGACACATAAACTGTCTTGAAAGGCGATCGGTTCATTAATAAATCCATAAAACAAATATCCTATTTACACGTTAATTTACAATTTACACTATTACACTCCAACACCATTGTGCTGCATTACACAAAAAAATCCCCTTTTCTCTGCAGAATTTCAACCTAACTATTTGTAAGAGCAGAGAAAGAAAATCTAATTAACCCTTTCGCACAGAAGGCAAAAAGAAATCTCTCCTCTCAAGTCTGTGAGTCTTATTAAGAACCACATTTCCAGCCCATAATTTCAATATAGTTGAAACCTAATTCTTGACACATGAAATTAGATAAGAATCCTCTCACATCCTAGGATCAATGCCCTCAGCCAGACGGTCTAGTTATAATTGACAGCCCTAATTTTTCAACCAGTACTATGGGGAGAACACAACTGGTCCTACCATTAGAGCATCACACTCCCTAGGTATCTAATTTATTTGCAGTGTAATGGAGCCAATAGTCCTACCTCCAAGTTCAAAGAGATCGAGTGCGATGCACTACCCTACGACATAAA
Source organism: Megalonaias nervosa (assembly GCA_016617855.1). Taxonomy (NCBI): domain Eukaryota; kingdom Metazoa; phylum Mollusca; class Bivalvia; order Unionida; family Unionidae; genus Megalonaias; species Megalonaias nervosa. Next base: position 12,706 of record JAECUM010028373.1, on the reverse strand, counting down.
CGATGCAGCACGACCTTTGCGATCTATAATCAAAACCGATGATGTTCCACGTACTCGCAACTATTATGGACAGAACAAATTCATATAGCACTTATAGAGAAGTACAGAGTTTCGATTGCCATTACATACAATAGCAGCAGTGAAGGGGGATACTATACGGACACGTAGACTTCTATCTCAAATTTGGGGGGTTGAACTATACGGACAAAAATTATACGGACAATGAGAATTAGCATTACAGAGAGGTCTTTGTACTATACGGACAAGGGAACTTTAACATGGGAATAGGGTGGGACACTATATGGACAAGGAAAATTTAATATGGTGGAACTATAAGGATACTAATGTATTGAGACTGTATAGGGACAAGGGTGGTATAGGGACAAACACAACATTGACATAGACATAGACATGTACAAACAAACAACTATACCATAGAAAGAAAAAAAAATTGTTTGGCAAGAGAGCAAATCTTTTCGAGGCAATGGAGTGGCCCTGAAAAGGGCCTTTGGTTTTGCTTGTTTTTTTGTTTTTTTTTTAACACCATTCAGTTAACATAGAGGGCATCGCATGGATCTTCTCTTCCTCAAACTTCGTTTGACCTCTGTTCCGTAGATTAAGAATCTCTTCAGGCAGCCAGCAAAGTAGTTAGTGTTTATAGTGACACTACTTCACAATCACAAACATTATATAGTGTAGGGACAAGGGTTTGTTAAGGGTAAAAAGACACACATACACATACACACTTCAGAAAGTTGTGTTAGCTTAGAATGTAAACGAAGAAGATGAAATTTCACAAAAGAGACTATCCCTTACACCACAAAAATATTATCCGTCACACCACTATTTTATCCAACATATCATACTCACTATCAACATTGCCTTGTGTTAGCTTACAATGTAAGAGAAGGAGAAGAAATCTCATAAAATAGACTATCTCCTATACTACCAAAAATACTATGTGGAAAAACGCTAGTATCTATTTATAGTTACCACTGGTAGAAAAATACTCTGGAAAAAGCTAGTATTTATTTTTAGCTGCAACTTGTGGGATATTCTTATGGAAAAGCCAACTGTCTATTTATAATCTCATCTTGTAGGAAAGTCCTATGAACTAACCTAGTATCTATTTATAGCTACAACTTGTGGAAAAACCAAAGTCTATATTTATAGTCTCAAGATTTTCAGCTTCAATGACGTTACTGTACTGGGCACAAGGGGAATAATGGCAACATTGTTGCAAGTGGTTGAATTGAATACGCGATACTTTGGGTAGGCAGGTAGGTGAAATGAATTTGAAAGGGATAAAGGGAATTTTATAGGGACAAAGACCAATACACACACATACACATACACGCTTGCACACAAACACAAACAAAAACACACACACGCGTGCACACATACACACACATACACACAAACACACAAACAGTATTATTTTGTGCAGAGACAAGGGTTTTTGTTAAGGAAAAAACAACTACACTTACACACACACAAACGTACGCGCGCACACATACACACACATATACACACACAAACAAAAATATACATACATGTACGCGAACGCACACAAACAAAAATACACACACACACAAACGTACTCGTGCACACAAAAACAAAAATACACACACTATCTTACAAGCCACGGAAACGAAGTGTTTATAGGCACACTTCTATTTTTTCAACTTACGGGCAAACACAAAGAGACAAATATTTTGGCAATTTGACTACTATATCTTTTCTAGATTGTTGGGGGTAGCCCTAAAAAGGGCTGTTTTTGTTTGGGGGTTATGGCAAGCTCTTATCAGCTAAGATTGTGTCCCCGTCTGGCTGCAGGTTTTCCCACAGGATAGGGTTTGCTTCTGCGGAAGGAGAAGGAGAACTCTTTTGTGTCCACACGGCAGTCCAAAACCTCTCTCTGGCTCCTGCTGTTTTTGCTGTTGCTGCTGTTGCTGTACTCTCTGTTGTTTCTGAAGTTTGTACTTCTCGGTCCATTCTTCTTGCTCCTTCTTGATTTCGTCTTTAAAGTCCTCTTCTATCATGTCTTGGGCTACTTTTAACATCCTAACATTTTCAATCTCATCAGACTTGGGAATCAGGTTTTGCCTGACACGATGTAAATTCACGTGGGCTTCGTTCAGTTTAGCAAGTCTTGAACACATCTTCATAGGTGGACGAGTGAACAATGGATGGTCAGACTAATTAATTAATTAAAAGGATTCAAGTCGCTTATGCATTGGTTGCTTTCGCGACCGGTTAAATCCTGAAGGGCAGGATTATTAATTGGTCGGGATTGTGGGAAACAGAGCTGCCACTCACCCGCTTTTATGTGCGATTGTCGCACTTTTTAATTATGTGGATGTCCGGTCGAGGAAAGACGGAAGGGGACCGGGGGGCACGCGACACGACACCGAAAAGTGAGACGTCCCAAACGCCAGAGCCTATATGATCAAATGTATTCCAGTTGTACTAGTGGACACCTAACAAGCAAATAGTGTGTAAGCTACCTGTGCAATTAATCTAATTCAACAAGTCTATAATTTCATTACTCTTATTTATAATAGTTGGTATTTCGTGTACTTAGCGTACTTTTAGTTTCGAAATAGTACCAATCAGCTGGATGTCAGCCATCCAACACATGTTATAGTCACGCAGTGTTTACAAATGGTCATTAATTTTGTCGGTGGAACTAACGGATCGAGTTTGGTTTTATGGATAGAGCTATTATCGAAAGAGGTCTTCAATAGCCAAAGAAAGAACCTCAAAAAAGGGCCTTAGTGGAAAGGCTACTATCAGGATTCCACCCAGGTGTTTGCTAGTATGTTTTCCCTAGCACCTGTTTCGTGCTCATAAAAAAGGATCTTAGTGGAAAGTCTTTTAACAACACAGGCTTGTTGTTATCAGGATTCCACCCAGCTGTTTGACTGGAGACCGCCCATATTTATATGGCTCAAGCGCGGACGCGATAGAAAACATCGCAACGATTTTTTTGGGGGGTCGGAACGCTATATAGCTTATCTCATGGTGAGGGATAGAGAGAAGTCAAAGAGCATGTATAGTGATAAAAAAAATGTAAAACAAACCACCAACACTTTTTTCAAAAGATAACATTTTTTTATTCAACCAACAAACAACCAACTCATCATATAACATCAATTCATATAATATCAAAGAATATATTTTTGACAAGGTTGACAACGTTGTGAAGTCAAGTTAGACTTTCACTGATAGATGTCATTTGGCTATTGATGTACACTACGTTTCCTAGCTAAAGACACGAGATATCCACAATGGTCACAAAGCCATCGATCTATTTTTTCATCGTATCTAAAAGAGTCACGATCAAAAAAAGTTACTAAATGTTCTAAGGGATATCCAAGACTGCGTTGATGAAGAAAATACACACAATATTGTCCTCACACCATGGAATCTGTGCCTTGTAATTTCACATTACTGAAGCGAGTAGTCTGGGCATTTCTTCTCATAAAGTCAATGATGTCGTCTTCCAAAGGCGGTAATCCATACGAATCAAAATACTCCACACAGGAAACGTGTGGAAAGTAGACGGTTACCAAGTGGGATCCTGGGAGATGACTGTCGCCCGTGTTGATGACATAAGCTTGATGGTCTTTAGGTTTTCGATGAGGAAGTTCATCTTTAGCGCACACGACAGGATTCCAAGAGAGGTGTACGAATTGTTTTTCAAAAGGTAATAGAGTTCCCAGGTATCCATTTTTTTTTTTCTTATTTCATTTGTAATGATAAGTCATCAATTCAATCCTGACATTTTGCTTGAAAATCACTGTCAAGTAATTGTCTCTTCGCTTCGTCTCCGTACTCTGGGTCAAGAGAGATTTGATGCAATGCATCTTCAGAGCAGTCAATGGAGGGAAAGAATGATCACCCAAGTCTTTATACCACAGATGCAACACTGCTTCTTCTGAGATGATACCTCAAGAGTCCTCCAGATACTCGTCCAATTTTTCTTCTTCGCTCATCATCAGACATTTATCGTGTTGAATTTAAATGGGATGATCGTTTAGACATCCATAGCGCAATGCATCTTGGTCAACGCTGTAATGGTTTCCGCCAGATGTTTTGCAAAACAAACGACTAAATGTTGTTCTTGTTCTGGCCATCTGGCCATCACCATGTCCTCTTCGTCTTTGTCTTTTTGCATGGATGGTTCTGCTTCCACGATATCCTCACATTCCATTTCCAAAGATTCTCTACGATTCAAAGAGGAATAAGAGTCTTCAAAAGCTTCTAATGGTACAGAATGACTTCTCTGAAACTGTTGATTTCTATCGTATTATCAAATTCGGCATACAAGATGACGTTCACTGTCTCGGTTAGAGCTTCTGCAAAGTGAAATCTCACACGAATCTGGCTGGATTGTATAGGGTTGAAATGTCCCTCGTCGCTGCTATGGTCAGGAATGAAATCCAAGGCCCACAAAGCGTAACCTCCTGCATGATCGTCGTACGAAATGCCGTGGCTGGTGTTGGTCCCTAGCTTCTCAAGTAATTCTTTTTGTCAAAGTCAGGTTGGAAGAGTCTGGTACACAAGGTCTTGCCATCTCGACTGCCTTCGATCTTGGACACGTTGTAATCCTCAAACTCGAAAGGATTTTGATCGGGGGCTCCGTTGAGGGCTGCATTGGTAATGATGCCAATGATTAAACGTAAGGGTAACTGTCCTTGGAAAAGATGATCTTCGATCTTGGATAAGAGTCCAGCGGCAATGGTGAAAGTTTTCACTTCAGTTCGTCGTATCGGATACTTGGCGGTCGTTATGCACAAAGTGTGACTGATGTCGTTTCCCACTTTAGGTAACACTTCCATGCGTCGCACGTAGAGTCTGGCTTCTTGGATGACTGTTTTGTAATTGGCATCATCAGCCATCATATGGAAAGCGGTACTGCTGAGATTCTGTCTTAGGCGGACATCCACTCCGTTCAGCAAATACTTCTCTTGTAACCACATGTCCAAATGCAAACGATCCATCAGTTCTAAACTCTGCCCATCCTTAATTTTGTTTCGTCGGTCGTTGAATCGGGGGACACTGGTCGTTTCATAGAGGCATCTACAGTTTCGTTTTCATTGAAGTATTGTTGCACTTGGTTGTTCAGAACTTCGACCTCAAAAGTGTTTTGATTTTCAGTGATATTTTTTATTTGTGTAGGGTGAATCATTTCGACCTAAGCCACTTCCCAATGGGCTTCTTGATCCAATTGGATAGCCTGCGGTAACTTGTCCGTGAAACAGCATAAAATATTTTAGGGAAACACATCCATGGAACTGTCCCTGGGTAAAGTTAAGTAAAATTGGTTATTCATAATTCCAGAGTTCTGCTGTCCGAGGGGTCATTGGAGGTCAGAGGAGTGTCTAAAAGAGAATTGTTGTTGTTTGGTTGGTGACGTTTGGGAGGGTGACTGACGTTGGTCGCAAGACTCCCGTTGTTACAGTTAGAGTATTTCAGAGAAGGATTGGGGAGAAGGTAACCGATGCAGCTGCTTAGTGAAAGATTCCACAATTGCTTGTCTCCTTGTTGCAAACTCAAATCAGCAATGGCAGCACCGATGACACAATACATCACAAAGATTTGGCAGAAAAAGACGATTTATGTTTTAGGCACACGTTCTCCACACCACACCCACAAGGGTTGCTTTTGTAGATCTTGCACAGAATAACTGGGTTTAAGGAGTGGCTACTGTGGTGGTTGAGGTTGTGTTGAAGGGCATGATGGTCACTTCTTTTTATAGTCGATGGCTTGCGAAACGTTGATCTAAGAGTCAAACCTGGGCGGATATCCTTTCCAGTGTACTTTGACCTCTTTGACACGACGTTTTCCCACTTTACGGGTTCTTTGATCGAGAATGCTTTCGATATCGGTCACATCGTCTTCTTTTTTGGTCATGCGTTGTAACTCGGGTAAGTAAAAAGTTCCTTTTAACACTTCTCCGTTCATGTCTTCCAATTTATAGACGGCAGGATGACGACCACGCATTCTTCCAGTGACACGAAACAACTCGGTGCTCCAATTTGGTAAGTAACCTTTGTCGAAAGTGCATTTGGTTTTGCCAATGGGCACCCAATCTCCCGTCGTCAACACTCCACCTTTCTTGGGGACAGTCACAGTCGGGGACGTACCAAGCAGGCGTTCAAAGACGGTCACTTCATTGTCGGAAGTCACTTCTTGGGGGCACATCCGACGCTCCGATGGTAATATTGGTTGTACGATTTGACCAGGTGCGGTAAGATGTCGATGAACTTGAGAGTGTGTTGATGCGTAAAATATTTCCACATACGTTCTTTCAAGGTGCGTTGAAAACGTTCCACGATGCTGGATATGGTTTCTAGATTCTCGGTGGTGAAAAAATGAATGTCTCGTTTCTTCAATTCCTTTTGGAAAGCTTGGTTCAGAAATTCGGTTCCTCTGTCGGTTTGCCATCGAAGAGGGTGACGACCACTTTGTTTCAACCATTTGTGAAGCATTAGCCCCCACGAGTCCTGTACTCAGTGGTGCCAATGTAGCTTTTAGTATGGTTGCTAACAACAGGTGCACAAATCCTCCGCTTTATAGCAACAAATGTTTCTTTTGATGGATGGGTATTTTCTTTTGGACCATTTGGCGAAGAACGTGTCGATGCTTGGCTAAGCATTCTTTCTAATGTTGAGACAAAGATATCGTGCCTTTCAATACATTCAGGCAACATTCGCACACGGTATCGACGACGTCTTTGGAGGCAGTTTGAATAAGTTGTTTTTGCATGGGTGGAGGGGCTTTAGACGGGAAGGACAACAAGTCCCAATGTTTGGCTAAACGAGGAGGCAGTCCCTTCCTTTTCATTCCTTTGGGGGTAGAAGAGGGATGACTTCTTGGAGGTCAGATCTTTGTTCTGGATCACACATAAAAAAATACACTGATGTCGATGAATTGGCACACACCCTTTTATCTTACTTTGTGCGTGGGTATTTTTCGTTTGGTGTGCATCCAGTCTGTTTGACGACCTCTTTGACTATCGCTTCGTCAAAAATGTGGTGATTTTTTGTCTATATCAGCAAACAATCCTCATTTTTGATTGCATCTCTTTTTCTTTGGACGATGGGGTCTTTTCTAGGGTAGACGTCGATGCTTGGCTAAGAGTTTTTTCGGATGCCGGTCAAACGATGAGACTGTCCTTTTCTTTTTCCATTTCCTTTTGGACAGGAGAACGACGATTGTGGTGATGGTAATCACTTCTTTTAGGGGACATCTTTTGGCGTTCATGAGCATAAAACCACTGACACCCATCGTTTACCTCAGGTCTTTTTTTAATAGTGGAATGCGTCGCCACTGATTGTCTTTACGTCATATCAACTTGGTGACAGGCATAACGCGTCGTAGAGGGGTTAGCAACAGTATAGATCGAGACAGCTCTTGGTTGGATAAATCCAGGAAACTCTGTAACATGTCTGATCTCTATTGGACGTTGATTTTGGGGGCCGGTACCTTGTGAGCAGCTGCCTCAGCAGCTAAAGAGGTGGAGGGTGTCACCGATGGAGGAAAAGTTCCCGGAGACACGGGTTTCCATTTTTTTTCATCAAATGAGGAAGAACGGGTGTCAAATTGGATTTGGCTGGCATCACCAGCAACGGAGAAGTGGAAGAACCTGAGGCTACTGGAGACGCGGTCACCGTCGCTGCAGGTCGTGGTTTGGGGATGTAAGGTTGATCCTGGCCGAAATGCCTCTCTTGTGGGTAGAAGCTATTTTCTGGGGTCTTTTCTAGATGCTTTACTTTTTCTTTTTCTGGGGACTTTTCTTTTTCTTAGGCTGTGACCTGGTCTTGACACCACTGCTCTTTTTCTTCTGGGTACGTTTGAGTCGGGGAGAGGCTTTTTTCTTGGGGATGATTTTGGGAGCATTGGGATCCCATTTTAAGAGGGAGCAAAGTATAACACCTTCTAGAGAACCGCTACCTCCAGGTTTCAAAATGATTTGATTTTGCTTTTTAGTTTGAGTGTCGATGCGGAGATCTACCAGTTGTATCAAAGCTACTTTGTTCCTCCCAAAAAAAGCGTTTGGTTTGATGTGGAATGTGAATGATGCCTTGCAGCAATTGACGTGCTGTCACCGTAAACCATTTTAAGACTTCTCTGAGAATGGCTTCTAAGACACGAGCACATATTTGTGGATTTTTTCGCGACTGATACCGTACAAGGCACGAATCAATTTGACGGGAAGATGAGACTGAAAGGACGTCATGTTGACGATGTCTGAAACAGACCAAAAGTGTCCGAGGTTTTTATAGATTTTTTTTGTTAAGCCTACGGGGACGTGTGCACGACAGGTCCTCCGTCTTGAGTTTTAAATCCACGAGTAAATAGGCGTGTGGGGTTTGAGTGGCATCGTCGTACGTATGTGTCAGCCAAAGAGTTCCTAACATTTTGGCTAACACTTGCACTTGCGATTTATCTCTAGGGCTTTTAAACAAAACCACGTAATGAGACTGATGGTGCGATGGGCTTTACTTCGTTGAAACAAATTTTTGGAGATGTAAATGACACTGACATTACGATGATGTCCTTTGCGAGTAAACCATAGTTTAATTTCTCTTTCGTCTTCGCCTAACATGTCGTCGAAGATGACCAGATACGTTTGACTGGGGTCAGTTACGATCCCGTCGTCTTCGCCAGGAATGCTTTCCACAAACACGATGGAATCCCCTTGACTTTCTCGCAGGAGACTGTACTTCGATTGCCACTCTTTGTAGCACCACATGATACGTTGAGGTGGATGTTCGATCACACGTTTGACAAATTCGGTTTTGCCTGAACCGCTCAGTCCAGCAATTAACATGTTAAAGGGATGGCGAAGATACAAGGTCGATGACTTTGAAAGTGGTGGAAGAGGTTGCAGAGACAGCAGAGGTAGCTATAGTGCAGGGAATGTCACTTTTGAAACGAAGACAGACAAGTGAAGAGTTTTTGTACTTTTTTCAGGACAAGTTTATTTCAAAAAAACATTTTTAAAATGGAACACGAAAGACAAAAATACATAGAAGCCAAATGGTTAAGTACATCGATAAAATACACATCAAAACGATCAAAGTGGAATATAAACAAGTCACTGTACAACAGTTTTCGTTTCCTAGGGACAGTTTGTAATGTTATTAGAGGCTCTACACTTGGCACAGTCACATAGGGTCCTCCTGGAATGGCCTTTCGGGGGATGGTTCCTCACAGTACAGATCGTACCGAGCCCACAAGGAATCGGCTGGTAAACGAAATCCGAGAAAGTAAGTCACTAAGACACACATCACACGACAACCCAAATTCATTGGATACAGTGCTAGTAAACAGAGTTGGTAATACACCACAGTCTGAATACTGTCATTGATCTCCTTCCACGGCAATTGTTTTAGCACTAATGATAAAGGTCGTGGCATGGTAGCCAGTTTTTATATATCTCTTTTAGTCGGAGGTAATAAATGTACTTTTTGCAAAGAACTGGTAGTACTCCGTCGACATTACCAAATAGTTTAGTCACTAACTCACACACCACACGTCGCACGGACGTTTTCTCTTGAAACAAGATTTGTCTGTGTAAAAGATTTTCGTAATCCTCTAACTCTTCCTCCGGAATTCGGTGTAGTATGGCTAGCCTGTAAGAAGTAGGATGAGTAGCAACCAAAGTCTTCTGGTCGTCGTCCAGTTGGACAAATGTCTGACCACTGGAACGCTTTTATATGAATCAGTCCTCTTATAGCATTTAGGTACCAGTGGTTCAAACACTGGTGACGTAACGGAAGCAATTGTTCTTTGCGTTGGATTTGTATTTTGACAAACTCGGTAAATGCGTTCTCTCAACTCCACAAGCAAACCATAAATGTTCTCTTGTAAAGTATCCATCCAGAGATTACTGACGTCCTCCCACTAAAGGTAGGTAGTGACAGTCGGAGACCATCGAGCATGTTCCAGGTAAGCGGAATCTTTCTGTTCCCACTCGTGTAGTGACACACCGCAACTGAAGCACTTGATTTTATCACCTTCGCCCATGTAGATAAATCCGGATCTGGCTAATTCTTCGGGGATTGGTCCTCCCAGATATTTAGGCCACTTTCCTTGGAAGGCTTGGAATCGACTTTCAAAGTCGCAGTATTCAGGCAAACGCACAAGGAACGAATATTCTTCTTTCACAGGTTCTTTTCGACGAGGGTACGATGAAATCCGTAGTAGTTTTTCTCAGTTTGGATGACATCTGTAGGGTGGTAGTCGCATGGTTTCACGTGGAGGATGACATTAACAATGAAAACCAATAAAGTGATATTGTTTACGATAACGAGTGGCATCGTTTTCGTATCCATCAGGTTTGACACGCACAGCATCACTTTCCATGGTAAGTATGGTAGTAGTAGTAGTCATAGGAATATTCATATGATGTGGTACCGAATCACTGAGGTCATAGCGTACGGCATCCCTGTCATCGTAAGGCACAGCATCGCACTCCACTTGAGAATAACCGAACTTGAATGGTGTCTGTTTAAAAGGATTCATCTTTCTCGCTTGGTGTTTGTAGTTATAATGAACTATCGGTCTTGGACGTTTTCCCTTTTTATACTAGTCGTAATGAAGTCTCGAGCTTGTACATCTTTCCTTTTTTATGCCTAATTTTGGAAGTCTTCCTTTTTGTCTTCCTGGACAACGGTACTACCTTCTATAAGGTACCTTCATACATGTACCGTAGTGTGCAGGGTGGAAAGGCCATAGAAAAGTAACAACAGTGCGGAGACCATCGAGTATGTTCCAGATAGCTGAATCTTTATAGATACATCGATCCATACGCAACCTCAGACCACAACTGAATCCAGTCTCAATTCCCAAGTAGACAAATCCTGTTTTAGCTAAAACGGTCGAAGTAGATAATTCTTCCCTATCTGTAGGCCATTTTTCAAACGAGAGGTTGGTGGGTGGTCACTTTAAAATCTCGATCCTCTCCAGAATGCAAAGCTTCTTTCAATACCCCAAAGTTCACCACTTGACTGGTGCGATAATTGAGAGTCAGTCCTTTCACTTTACACTCGGTGTGCACTTCTCCTTGTGGGTTCCGGTATTCGTAGCCGTATTTTCTGGGACATCCACTAGCAAAACTTATAATCTTGTCGTTGGGGTGCTCGTCCGTCCAGGCTCCTAAACGGTCTCCTTCGACGTCAGGGTGCAGGTGTCCCAGACGATTGATGTAGATGCAACTGTCCGTGTCAAAATACAGCGCACGATCTCCTACGGTAACTTTCCACGTCGGCTTCTAGAAAGTCCATTTCTTCTTTGTAATTGAACAGGATCAAGTCTTCACGAAGGACGTCCACGTGTTTCATGTATTTGGTTTTGTCGTGAATCATCTGGAAGTAGCGGGTAGGATCGGACAAATACTCCGTCTTGTGTAAACACAGTCGTTGTGCCATTTTACCCCACAAGCAATTTAACATCACATTAGCAAACGATCGCCTTCTTTCGTTTTTCTCGATGTGGTCTAAAGTGATGATTTCCTGCTCCAAGTATTTCACTTTGAATTTCTCTTGGTCTTCGGGAGTGTGGCACCTGGAAGGATAGCCTCTGGCTTCTTGTTTCAGTTTTATAAAGGCATTCACGTAGTCTGCGAAAAGGCCTTTCTGAGTCTCGTCACCCTTGTGGTACTGTTCTGTCTTGGGAAAGTGGTAAAGTTCGTACACTTCTAACAACTGGTATCCCAGTTCCAGAGCTTTAAACAATTCTACGCTGACCCACGTTCCTGTCAAGGCGTGTTCTTCCTGGGTGGGCTGACAAGGTCGGTCTTGGTTGCACATTTTGGCACAAGTACGGCACAAGGGAAACATCAGTTTTCCTTGGCAGTAGTGAGGTAAAACGGAATGGTACAAGTCCGTGGGAGGCAAGACTTTGCACTTGATCAATGCTTCGTATTGTCGAATGTTGTCCACGACGATGTGTTACGTCAGTAATTGCGGGTGTCCTGCGGAAAAGTGACAATATTTGCACACATTAGGATACAGCGAACACACGTCCAAGTATTTGATTTCCTCTCCTTTCTCCTCGTCGGTGTGGTACGGCAAACAGGTGGCCTTCGTCCGTCCTCCGTACAAACTATCCCGTAGGTTCATAGCGTCCACCAGCTTGTATCTTTCCACGATACGCTTAAACTCGGGATCGGTTTTCAAATGGTATCGTACTCGTGTTCAAACATTTCCACCACTTGGTATCCTTGCTGTTCTAACTTCAAGCGACGCTGACAGGAAGCCTCGTGCAAGTCTTCCATGGTACGTTGCAAAACCTGATTTTTAGTGCCACGTAATGGGTAACAGATGGGTCATCCGTGAAATAAGCAACCGTTAAACTCGTGCACAGTCTTAGGGTTTTCTAAGTCCCAGCCATCCACTAAATACGTTCCGATGGTCTTTTCACCTCCTCCGTTGCGGGCATGTTGGATCCATTTGTCTTCCTTGTCGCACAAGTAATGTAGCCAGCGTAGGGCTTTGACCGAGTATTGACTTTTGACAAAGGTCGTCGTTTGAGGGCGAATGACAGCCAGGGTGTTCTCAGGCATGAATCGTTTGCGGTACACTAAGGAACACTCTTTGGCAATGGTGCAGGCTTTTTTCAAAGAATCCATCCCTCCTTGTTTCATGAACAGTTCTCGAAATTTTCCACAGCAGTGTCGTAAAATATCCAC
>JAECUM010028372.1:0-16306 GCA_016617855.1 Megalonaias nervosa | reverse complement strand
TACTAGTATCGATAGCTAATGTTTGGTCACAATTCAAGACACATTTGTCTGTGTTGTACTTAGGTCTTCTTAAAACATGAGGCCTGACAAAGATAGTTATCTATTCATGCCAAACACCCCTCACTTCCTACGGTTGACATTTTGTTTGATCCAAATTCTCATGAGTTATTTGCATTACAAATTAGACCTTTGTTTGACCAGAAGATTTTGAATGTATGAACATAGCCTGTCCTTCACCGCGATAATTTTTCTCTTTCCTAAAAGGTCTGTAGCTTAGAAATATATAAACAGCTGATCACTGAAAGTTGAGTCGACTATAGTCCCAGCAACACTTAAAATGTCAACAATCCGGTTAGCAAAAAGATAATGAAACTCTCCAAATTTATTTATATACGGAATTATAACTCGTTTCCGATTTCCAACTCGAAAGCATCGCAGAAATAGCTTCTTTTTTTTTCTTTTTTTTTTTTAAGTTAGGGGAGGGAATTTGTGGTCGTATCAAAGTTTTCTTTGTCGTAGTTATCTTCCCTGGACTACGAGAGAATCAGATCTTTGCAGGAACGAAATGTCATACTGTAATAAAAAAAAAATAAAGATACCGATAGCTTCAACACAATAAGACAATGGTTGTATACTGAGCACATTCACTTACGTTTATGCTATTACATCTGATGTTGAACCACATTCCACAGTTACCACAGCTAATAGCTCCTTGTGCTTTTGCCACGGGACGTGCCCAACTGTTATGCGGGTTTTTTACTGGACCGGCGGTGTACATTGATCAAAAAGTATCATGCTAAGAAGAATTAAGTGCTGTTGGGGTGGCAGTGTTGTTGTTAGACAATGGAAGTGCCTATGTAAGACAGTTGATCGGTCATCTTCACTAGCCAAGGTTCCGATATGTTAACCCAATCTACACATTTCGCGTTTCTAACACTTTTCTTCTCTCTCTCCTTCGTCTTCTTCTGCTGCTGCTACAGAAGAGTAGCAGAGCCGAACAAAAGAATGCAAGACAGAAAGGGTATCTTACAGAGTTCAATCGATCTGTGCAAATAAAAGGTAGGTCTTACAATCTATAATCACAAACAAAAAGATTAAACACACTCAACGAATTTAATATACATAGGAAAGCGGAAAATTGAAGTCGGATATGAAAGTGGAGCTGATAGATTCAATAATTCAATCAATTTCAAAATCGAAACAATTTTTAGAAAGGTTGGTTAAGGCATTCATATAATTTACTACGTTAATCACATCATTCGTAATACACGTGAAATTTCCCCTCTTGATCTTCGTACGTTCTTCCGTTTATGATGTGTATCGAGTATGACTTATACATATCAATCAGTGAGATAACGAATGTATTATAGTCTTTTGATTTTCTTTCCATATCATACTCATCTGACTCATATAAGGCGTTTTCTACTAACATTAAATGAGCAACATCACTTTCTAACATATCACGGAGATAACCAGTTTGACCCCATTCTCTTCTTGTGGTGATAGATACACAAAACAATGAATCACATCTTTAAAAAATGGAAGGTGAACAAACTCATTCTTCCATTCTAAATAAGTTCTCTCTACGATTTTTGAGCAGTTAATATTTACACGTCAAAAGCAGTCACACTTCCTGAATATATGCCAAAGGTTTGTGTTTTCCTCTTTTTTTTACTAAAGGTAAAGCATCGTTCTACAAAACCGTCCAATGGACTTTCTGACTTGCCTAAGAGTAGTATAGTGCGGTGAAATAGGGACAATTGTAAAATGTTTATAGGTACAAGGACAATTTAACATGGGAAAATTTATAGTGCATAAGATGACTTTATCATGGGAAAATGTATGGGGCATAGTGGAAATTTAACGTGAGAATGGGGCTTCCAGTGTTAAACAGTAACACATTTATAGTCTCTAACGGGATTTTAACATTAGGCTACTGAATTATATAAGGAAAATAATTTATTGCTTAAAAATCTGTCTGTAGGTTTTTCAAATGAAAGTCTGTCTGTTTGTAACATTGTAATATGTCGGATCTTTTCTGGCGGTAAATGTGAGTTGGCGATTTGTAGAACAAAATATCCACTGATAAAATTATAGCGATTTTTGAGAATAGTAAAAGGGATGATTGTTTTGTTTTATAAAAGAATGGTAGTGTCGGAACATTATACAGAAGCAAGAGATGTTATTTTATTTATAATGGGGATCTAGGATGGTATGGGGGGTGTTTACGGGAGGTATTTGTATTTATAAGGGATTAAAATTCTATTTTATATCCCTTCTCTTACATCCTAGTAGAATGGTGGTGAGTAGAGGCATTACAGAGGGGGTAGAGGTCCTATTTTACTTATAAGGTGGATCACAGAGAAACTACAGGGGAGACAGAAAAGTTAGTTTTTTGTATATAAGGACTTTCAAATCTATGTTTTAATACACCTGTTAGATCCTACCATGTGTTCGTAAAAGCATATTCTGCAACAGCTGCGTTTTTCCAGCAGGGCCAATGATCAGCGCACGAACTGAGTTTGGAAATACGGTTCCATCACCATGCTTGGACGGTTTAAGTGTTGCTTGTGCGGAGAAATCAATGACCGAAATATCGTTGAATTTTCTCAAAACGTTCTTTTTACCAAAATCACCCGTGAATTTTCTTTTGCGTGATGCCAATGAATAATACAATATTTATTAGTACAATAATATCTTCATATTGTTTGCGATGCCGCGCACAAAACCGCACCGCAAATCCATCTCGAGTAATGAATGAGCAGCGATTAATGCAACCTGTGTTTGATGTGGACCAAAATGTTCACGTTCATCAGGAAAACCGCAAACGGTTTTTAAAAAAATAAAGTCGGCGGCGGTGGTGATATCGCGGCTGCTTTAACAAAGTGACCAGAAACATCATGGATTAAATATCCGGGTGACAAACATATACCTGGATATAATTTACAGTGGGCCTGGTACACGGCTAGATATACGACTAGATTCTAATAACCAACCAAGGCTTGGTGAAGCACCTATGAACCGCGTTGACGCTGCGTGTTACTGCCATGACCTTGCTTATAAAGCATCCAATGATATCCGTTCACGTCAACACGCCGATGTGGATCTTATTCATGACTTAAATGCGATTAATCGAAATTGGGAGAACGAACTGCAAAATGGGTTATCAAAGCTGGCATGAAAGCCATGATTACATTGGGTGGTGGACAAAAAGCCTCCCATGGGCAAAAATCGGCTCATTAAAAGAAAATTATACCGATATAAGGAAACAAACAAGCAAACAATGAACAGAAAAAGCGTGACATTATCCGAAATAAAAGGTGGACAACGACGTCGTGCAACTGACCCAGTATAGTCCGTGGATGTATTTACAATTTCTGACGGATTGATACTCCAAGACAACCAACACGTTAAAGATTGCAACAGCCATCTGGTGGGCCAAAGCCATCCAGCCGTGCATTTGTGCGAGAGGAATTATAATTCATTCAAGCAAATATGGAACTTCCACCAGGATTTGTTTTGACATGTTGACACGTTAACCAGAATCATCCGCAACTGCACGATGACCAAACGCGTTAAGTGGTGATTCCATCAGGCAGTACACACCGCTTGATATCAGGCAAGAACAAACTCACTTCAGTACATAGGTATACACCCATGAGATTTTTCTTGGATCGGATCATATTTAACGGGCTTGAAATTCACGTCTGTCTCGAAGACATTTCATGCACAGTTCGTGTTTGAGATCGGTATTAGCAGCGAAACAGTGTCGGTGTAAAGCATCTCGACCCGATCCTGACAGAACGGTTTGATCTTGTCATAGTAAAGTTCGTACATGAGCAGCTCCGACAAATCTAGCGCGGACAAACGAACATAGATTAGTTTTGTCAGCGTTAGTTTTGAATTTTTTTTACTGTGAACGCATATAAGTCCACCATCAAAAATCTGTGTCAGCGATGAGCCTTCAGAGTTTGTCTTGCTTACTAACACTGACAAGATCGACTTGAATTCGTTTGTGCAGATTCTCCTTGGTTTTCCCAAACACGGCATTGTTCATGAACTAGAACAAGTACTTTCAAAGTCATTGGTGGCCTTTGTTCGTACGTCTGTTTTCATCTGAATGAACGAGGCCATCCAATCTTGCTGGAGAAATTCGATGGATTTTGATTACACGCATATCCAGTCGCAAGTACAACTGCAGATTTCGCACATATAATGCATAATTGTTTTCGGTCTTAAGACTTGGAAGCTGTTTGATGAATTTTCGTCGGGACTCATCGATGATCGCGAACTGATACCGAGCACCAACAGTGCTTAATGCTTGGGATATTCCAGATCAACTTCAAAGAAATATATGTGATCACTGTCGATGTTGTGATCGTGCATGTGTTTTCGTAGATCAAAGGATCGATCCACTGAAATCCACCAAACGGAAGTGTTTGCATCATTGCCTGTTACTAAAGGTTATTCACGATTAGATATATGAGATATATGATATAAATGTTGCGGTCAGCGGGGTCACATCCGTCCACGTTTGGGTTGTTTGCACGAGCGTATCTATAACTTGACTGATAATCCACCAGGAAGTGACCGCTCGACGAATAGATACTGATCATTGTTACTCAGCAATTTCATCTCGAGTTTGGTTTTGGACAATTTATTTATCGTGTGCAGTGCGTGCTCAGCCTTTTAAAAGCGTCATCATCAGCAAGGTGCAGAGCCTGAAGTCCACGGGGGAACTTTGTCAGTGGAACAGTTGTTCACAATGTGTGACGTTCCAAAGCAACAGGACCAGTCAGTGGCCTGGCCCCATCGGATAAGCCTGACTGCACAAAAATCCTGTCCTGTCCGGAAGCGGTTCAACGTGGTCCACAGATGACGTGGAAGGTTGAAGCCAGGAGGGCAGAGAGATGGCTCAGCTACGAGGGAGTGGTTTACAACATCTGTTGAAGAACACTCGACACTCCATACCGAAATAGCTGTTATATCCTCCGGCAACGAACCTAGCCAGATTGGACGTCTCGAAGTCAAGCGGACTGCTGGATGTGAGGTGATGTCCATGTACAGTGGAAGTTTCTCACTGGCATAGACCTTAGCCAACACTTTTGTGGTTGCTTCCTGGCGACGCAGATGTGGAGGAGGAATGTTGCTTAGTACCGACAGCCATGGTAAAGGGGTAGGACATAGTGTTCCAGAGATTATGCGCTTTGTTGTGTTGAGCTGGGCATCAATTAACTTGGTGTGGGATCATCGAGCCCAAACAGGAGCGCAGTACTCGACTGTCAAATAATAGAGGGCCAGTGCTGATATCTTGGGTGTTTGAGCACTAACGCCCCATGTTGAGCCAGCCAGTTTCCGGAATAGCTTGTTTCGAATTTTAAGTTTTTCTGAAGTTTTCTTCCGGTGGTTGTAGAATGTCAGTGATATGTCCAGAGTCACACCAAGGTATGTTGGTGTCGGGTCTTGTTTCATTTAATGCCCATTGAGGAGGATGCAAAACGCACGGTTAGCATTAGCATTGTTAAGGTGGAAGACGCTGGAGACTGCCTTTGTTGCACTTAGTTGTAGACACCATTTCTTGAAAATGTCCGACATTTCCTCCAGGTCCTTGTTCAATACCTCCTCAAGCTCAGTAAATGAGCAACTTTGGGTCCCGAGAGCAATGTCATCTGGATACATGAACTTGCGCGACTGTGTTACAGGTAAGTCATTGATAAAGACATTGAACAGGCTTGGTGAAAGAACAGACCCTTGTGGGAGTCCATTAGTCTGACGCCTCCACGAGCTATAGCTTTCTCGAGTGTGCACTCTGAAGCGCCTGTCGCGAAGGAACAGTTCCATAGTCTCAATTATCCAGCGCGACAATACTCTGGAAATTTTCAACAACAACCCTGCATGCCAGACCGTGTCATATGCCGTTGTTAAATCAAGGAAAACAACTCCAGGTTTAAGATTTCTCTGAAAACCGTTTTCACCAAACGTATTCAGGGCAAGGACTTGATCGCAAGTGCTACGACCATGCCTGAAGCCTGCCTGCCCAACAGTTATGATATTCTCCAAATCTGGGCCAATTCCTTGGAGAATCAGGCGATCTAGTATATTAAAACAGACTGAAAGCAACGAGATCGGCCGATAACTCGGCGCATTGTGGTGATCTTTACCAGGCTTGGGATCGCAATAATCTTTGCCTGGTGCCACAGGCGCCTGGTTTTGGACAATAATGCATCCTAACGCATACCAGGTGACGCGTGTAATGTGCGGGATCGAGCTTGTACACTTGCATGGCAGTATCACGAAATTTCTCTAATACACCAGCGAGCAATATTACATCGGTGCGAAGATACAGATCGTGATAGTCGCCAAGGTTTTTGCACTCGAATGCTTACCAAACTTTCTTTGCATATTCGTAATCATGTTCTGAGATAACTTCAAGTGACAACGATGAATAAATCGCTTCGATCGGTGGCAACCCAGTTTCAGCAAATTTGTCCCAGTCACTCCTGTCCTCATGTGGACACACCTTTCCTCTTCAGCAGGCCTGTATTAGTTGGACAGTATCGACGAGTGAATTTGAAGTTCTCCTCTGTCAACTTGTTAGCTAACGTATCCTAGGACGAATTCATAAACTGCTATTGTCCCAGCCGGAACGTCATGTATTTTTCCATGTTGTTGGGGGATCATGTTTCTCGGTGCTTTTGATACCGTGGCTTCTGCTTGCATTATTAAGTGGCCATCATACACATCCAAATTTATGAAGTGCCACAGGTTTCTGTTTTTAGTTGGGCTATATTCTCAACTGCAAATTAAATGCGTTGTGTGCAGCATCTCTGTACGTACCAGTAATCTGGCAGTGATCACGAACTTTGTAATCGTTGGATGGGCTTTTCTCTTTATCAGTGGAAGGATTTGGTCGTTCAGTGAAAGCATTTTCACAAATCCAGCAGTGAGTGGCTCTAGAGAACTCACGAATGTTATCACCAGTCATAATTATATCTACTGGTGAATAAAGCTGTTGCTGAATCCATTTTGACGTTATTTCGATTGATCTGAGAAACACTCAACTGTGTCTAAAGAGCTAACGCTCTGGGCTCGATAAAGGACTCGCTGCTCTGTTTTGTCATCACATTCTGCCACTACATAACAGAACCCTGCATGGGATTTTGTTCAGCGACTTGCACTTTTTGATCGAGAGTATCATTATCAGATCTGTGCGCATTAGCATCTACCAATGAAGCGTTCAGGCATTGAAAATTTCGGTAGATGATATACGGGACTTTCATCGTTCGTTGTACTACAGTATATTTGACACTGTTTTTAGCAGGCTCTGGCTTAATTTTGCGCAGTGATTTTTCACTGATACCACTGCAGTAAAAGTCATGACTGGTGAACAGTTGTTGAGTCTTAAATATGTGCATGCAACGTCTGCACAGATATTTTTACCCTTATGCTTGCTGTGTCCGTTAAGAAGTCGACCAAGATTCTTTATCCATACAAAGTGCGATGTTGGTTCTATTTCTTTCATTTCTCTCAGCAGCAACAAATAAACCTAAGTTTGTCCATTCTATCCACGTGGGGATAATGACACCGGATAAAAAGCCTTTGTCATAACTGAATACATTAACAGCGAAACTTGGGTTAAGTGTTTCAGATTTATTCAGTGTGGCTTTAGTGATCTGCACGGGAAATTCAGTATCACCAAAGTTGAGTTCACCCAGGTATTGCTGATATTTTCGAGGCATATCTCAGTGATCACTAACCGGATATAGCGCCGACAGAATTGCCCATTCAAAACATCTGTTGTCAAAGTTTTATTTACATTTATAACTGACCATGGCGGTACCCAGTTTGGTTTTGCTATGTAACTGGAACCACGAAACGATTGATACGGTGAGAGATGTACCGCGACTTACGTACATCTTTTGAGAGTCCATCTCGATTCTGCGTTGGTGCATTTCTCCAGCGTTTCGAGTATCTTTTCAATTCCTTTGTCAATTTGATCATTGACGGTGATGCTGTCTTTGCGGTTCAGGATTACGCGGACACCACTGTGAATCCACGGAGTAGTAACTTTAAATCCATCCTTGTCATGACTAAGTGGCAAAACCAAATGCGCGCTAAGAACAATGTCTGATTTAACCCAAGCGTGACCAAAGTTTTGTAACACCGCTACCGTTTCAGAAATCGTATTTGACAATAGTTGTTGAGCGTCTTTGCAAGGTGTGTATGTGGGTGGAATAAATGCCATGTGATTTTCCAACTAACCACTACGTTTATGAATTTGAACTATAGTACTTGTGATTGCTGTGTTTTTGCATGACCATACTCAGCCGTTCAGTAGCAATAGCAGATGCAAGACGATGACAACGACGATGATTTTGTTCATACTGGTCTAATACCGCAAGGATGGCAGGTTTTCTTGCACCCCTAGGTATTCGGATAGTATGCTCACGTGTATGCGGTGTATGTCTTGGTTGCTGTATCGTTGTTTTATTTGTAACAGTTGCTGTTGTTGTTGTTGCAGTGACAACCGGTGGTGGTGGTGGATTCAGTGTAATTATAGGTCTCAATAATTCAAGTATGCCTGTCTTTCTCATACGACTTGGTATGTATATTCCGTGATGTCGTGCGAGGTGTTTTAGATGTGGCACAGTGGGCATGCTTTTACTAAGGGGAGGATGACTCGTCGTCTCTCTAATTGAGAAAGTCTGTCGATGGCTTCTTTTATTTTTTTAAAAATTTTATCAGGATCAGAAACTGCAATTGCTTCCTCCTGGTTATTATTTTATTTATTTCTGTTTAATTGTTTTTTGTTGTATCTGTCTGTGCTTGTGCAGCCACAGGTGTTTGAGGTTTCGAGTTATTTTTGCGCGCTTTATAGCATTCACGAACAGATTCGTAAGGCTGGCAAAGTTGATTATTTGATTTGACCCCGATACCACATTT
This sequence comes from Megalonaias nervosa, assembly GCA_016617855.1. Taxonomy (NCBI): domain Eukaryota; kingdom Metazoa; phylum Mollusca; class Bivalvia; order Unionida; family Unionidae; genus Megalonaias; species Megalonaias nervosa. Next base: position 7,363 of record JAECUM010028372.1, on the reverse strand, counting down.
AAAACAAGGTTGTGTACCTGAGCCATCTGTAGCACTTGTATACGTGTTTTACAGTACTCATAATGGCATGTTCTGCCACAGAGTTCATATTTTCCAAGCAGACAGCTTTGCATTTGTTGCGTCCCAGTGCCATAAAGCTTTCTACACATACGCGCGAGTTTTATCTAATTGAGAGGACCTTGCTCATAGTGCAGATGAGTCCGTCGCAGCTTTATTATCTCCTCCACTGAAATGTCTTTAAGACTGGGTGGATGGAAAGTGTCATAAAATCCACCATCACATCATGTTGCGGGTATATGGTAAATCAAAGTTTAAAAACAAGTATTGTCAGAAACAAAAGCTCATTTTTTGACTTCATCAAAAAGAACTTTAAAGTCATAAAAAGCACATGTCATCATGGGTTCAGCGGCAACAAGCTCAAAGGACTCGTCACTGAGTATTATGTCAACTCGAACTAAACAACAGAGCCCCATGCGCTGGTATCCAATAACATCAAAGTTCTTTGAACGCGGGTAAATATCTCAGAGAAATTTTGCTTCGTCACTTTTAGCAATAGTTTCTGCAAATTGTTTTCGTGCTCATGCTGCCGCAAATATGCACCGTCGTATAGTACTTCATACAAGAATTTATCTTGGGGTGAGTCGGTTGACTGCTTCTCCTTTATAGCACTTTGGCATACGTCTGAGTGCCATTCTTCTATTTACGGCCCAAATCATTTGTTTAATTAGCTTGCTCTTGAACATCCTCATCACTGACCTCATCAAAAACGTCACTCGCTTCAGACGCAGTGGGCGAGTTATTTTTCTTTTGCATGTGTACTCTTTCGTGCACAATATTCTGCAGAGTCGTTTTTGGTTTTATTTACCTCAAAATCTGCTCAAGTTTATTTCGTTCCATTTCTAAGGTCACTGCCAGGATAACCAATTTATTCATGTATTCTGAATTCAAGCATTTCTTCAATACGAAAATATTTACAACTCAGCCATATATTTTTCTGTTTGCCAGTATAGAATCATGCTTTAGAGACTGTACAAGTATTGCTGCGGCAAAATCAGTACAGAGCTTTTGTTGATGTAGTATATTTACATTCAGTAATATAAGCCTGTCTATATGTAGTATTGATCAAAATCACATTAGCTGCTGACAGTAAATTCATTCATTGCGCTTGGCTCGCAGTGTGTGTATTGATCGGTACCATATGTTTGCCTAAATAAGTACACTCCGCGGGATTTGTTTCTACGATCACAAAGTAGTGTTTTGTCAATACTGGAGTTCTTGGGGCACTTTCATCCGCATGAGACTCTACCCCCATGACTGGCTCACGTGACGTTTGCAGACAAAATTAAACTTTATAAACATGCAACGGTCACTTATGGGCTAAATATGTCAGGTGATTGAGTTGAGGACGGTTGGAAGGATCATCAAGAGGGCCAGTGGGGCAAAACATTCCTTCCCATGCTACTTAACGTTGTTGAAGAAAGGCTTAATATAACTCCGCAATCGTTTCGTATTGCGTTCTTTATTTTCGCATGCTGCTTTGGGATAAGCTACTCTTAACTTCGCATATTAGAATCGAACATGGTCCACAATGTGATCCTCCATCGAATCTCATTATTTACTGACTCAAGCTCATATTCTTCCGTCGGAAGTCCGACAACTTTCAACGTGGCTCTACCGTCTTACGAAAACACAAATAAGTTATTCGCGAGAAAGCCCCCAAATGGCTGTGCTCGAATATTACGCCAACTGCGATAAACAAGCAATAATGTTAGTGCGATCTCGAGTACGCGACCTTCCTTCGCGGTGATTAATGTATAAAACGTCACATAAACTCTGGTTTCGTTGATGAAATCGTGATCATCAAGGTAACGCTCTGTGACGTATTTTCAACTATATTATGCATTGTAACATTGCTTTCGCGAAGAATCGCCAAAGAATTCATCATCGGTATTATATACATCATCGATGTCTTCAGTGATTTCAAACATCAAAGGGCGAAACGTCCCAGGTCCATGATGTTGTGAGTGGGCAACCACTGGCAAATTTATGCGGCCTCATTAATGACTTCTGGTTCTTCGTTGCCTGCGTGAACCGACACAACGAGTATTTCCAAGCGAGGATCAAGCAGGCGTGAGGATCAAGCAGTCCACCAAAGCCTTCTCCTTCATTTTGTCTTTCGGTATAAATAGTGATGCATGTGGAAACATCACTTTTTGTACTATTATAGTGCTTCGTCACATATTTTCCCCGTTTAACTGCAGGTGGGTGGGCAAGTGGGAGTGGTTGATGTATAGTTGCAAGTTGTTCCAGTGTGGGTGTAGAAGGTCTTTATTGTTGTTGTTGTTACGGCGTGGGTGAAAGTCTTTTTGATGTTGTTCCGTTGTGGGTACAGAAGATCTTTTGTGGTTGATTTTCTGGCGTGGGTGCAGAATGTCTTTGTTACTGTTGTTCCCTTTTGGATGCAGAAGGTCTTTGTTGCTTTTGCTCATATCCAAGTCTTTGTTCCACTAGCCGCCTGCTCGTTTATCCTTGTTCTCTTAGTAATTCTGCAAATTCTTGTATTTACTGCACATATGCACATTTTTGTTCCTGTGTGGGTGATTCACCCTTTTGCTTTTCTTAGGGTGCTACACGTCATTGTTCTATTTCTTCTTGATAGCTTAGCCATTATTGTCGTCTTCCCGTGTGGGTGCGGGTGGTTTGGCTTGGGTAAGTTTGCCCGTGGAGGTACATATAAATCTTTGCGTGCGGGTACAGATATGTGAGGTGATACATGTCTTTGTTCCATTTCTTCCCGTCTGCGTGCGTGTGGTTTTGATACACGTTATTCTTTCTCTGTTTCCATTTTTACAGGTATAAAAATTCGTACGAGGGTCAAGGTTTGTATAAGAGTTTGGGTTCGGGTTCAAGTTCGTTTGACGATTCGGGTGCGCGTAGACGTGCACCAGATCGTTCTTTGAGTCTTTCCTTATCTACTTTTTGCATAAATCTACAAACATTGCGTGGCCTTTGTCAACTTCGACGCCTTTATTTTAAACTGCTTTAAGTATTCCATTATAACGATCAAATATCGACACAGTGGCTTGTTTAAACACAATAATTTCTCTGTATGTCCACTTGGTCCAAACATCTTTGATACTGGATGTGTTTTATTCTCCATGTGCTGTTCCCATTCTTGGGGCGCCTAAGCAGCGTCATTTAAATGATTTTCAAAGAGCCACTGACGGCCTGGTTCATTCAAATGTGAAGTTTACACCATTGACTGATACGCGGGTAGTGGTGGTGGTGGTAGAAAGTTCTGAAGTGCCGCTGTGACGTCTTCGTCAAGTTCCTGGGTGCCTTCTTGGAGTCGTTACATCTACGTTTGCAACTGTTCAATGGGTCTGGGTGTCCTAAGAATCGAACCCTGTACTTCTTCTGTTCCTACTATCATCGTGGTGGTTTTTGCAACTGTTTTGACCTCGTCCGCTGTCTTAGATACATTCTCTTTTGTTGGTATGATCAGTGGCGCAAACGTTTATTGGAAGCCCTCTATGAGATCTTCCTGTGCAATCTGTCGCGACTGTAACAAAGCTTGGGTATGTTCGCGGACATCTATGTAACCACGACGACGTTCTGTGTTCATGAGCGTCTTACTATGCTATGACATCGCTGACGGTTCTCTCTGTTTTGTTTTCTAAACTTAATACTTTTCAGAAATCGTTTAAATTGCCATGTCCAGACCCGCACGAAATTTTCATTAAATTCTAGTCAAGTCAATGGTAAGAAAGCTATACGGGTCCGGAGTGACCTCCGCAGACATATTCTGAAACTCATCGTGGACAAAGGTAACCGACGGTGCTGTTCGAGAGTTGTTAGCCAAACAAGCATTGTGGCAGATTTAGCTATTCATACCAAGAAAGATTTCTTGCGGATGGTTTGATGTGATGACTCCAAACAAAGTTAATCTGTCTGATCTTTTGTTTCTTGCGTTTGATCGGATACGCGGATGTACATAAAAGTACACGTTAACCATTGTAGATAATACTAGTAGATACAAGGAAGCGGAGCCGTTAGTACGCTGGCTATTAACATGGCCACGCCTGTTGCAAGTGGAGTCGGGCAAAGAATTTCTCTGAGCCGTTGCTACACAGGTCACCAAACATAAGATTCAGGTTCGTATTGGATATGTTGATATAATCGCGACCAGGCTATTATAGAACGATTTAACCGTACAATTGCGAAAGGTTACTCAGATATCAGAATATCAGAATGAGCAGGAATTATATATAAACTCTCAGACCCAGAATGCTCAATATCACGTTAGAGTAACACGACTTTCATCAGTCATTAATAATGAAACCACGCGCACAAGACAGAAGACTCTTACCATTCATATAAATTGATTTCACAACCACTGCCGTTAGATCTAATGGAAAAAAAAAATCGTTCGGTATAGGTATGCATCGGGGAGTTAGAAGTCGGTCAACTTAATGCTACTGACCTGGTATTACAACAGTAACCCATAGATCTCATTTTACTTTCTTAATGTTTTTACCTGAACCAACTACAATCAAGTACATTTTAGGTTGCAGTCCACATATTCTTCGATTGGCTTTACCGCGCATTCTTTTTGGAAATTTCGTTCGACTTTCTGGTGGGTGTCACTAAACAGTGGATGATCCTTCGGATACTCTTTATTATCAAATTCGTTTACCAAACTTGGCTCAGACATATGTGTGTACACTCATTGATCGTGATGTGCATCAAAAGAGAATCTGTACCAGAATAGAGCATTTATATTTTATCGCCATACCTCGACTCGGACTTGTCATAACAAAATTCATACATCAAGAGCTTCGACAAGTCTAACACAGATGCGTCAACATAGATTGGCTTTGCCAACTTCATCTTGGATTTTCTGCTGTTGACCGCACGGAGTCTGCCGTTTATCGGTTGAGTTTCTCTTACTCAATGTCCCGAACAAGATCAACGCTTACACACTTCCGCAAGTTTTTCATCGTTTTGCCATATAAGGCTTTCTTCATTAGCTTAGAAAAATCTTTTTTCCAACTCGCTACTGGCCTTTGAGCTCAGATCCGTATTCATCTGTATATACGGAGTCATCCAGTTACGCTGGCGAAATCAAAACATCCGATGGAATCGCAACACATTTATTCCATGCCGCAAATATGACTGCAGGTTTCCTACGTGGAGTAGATAGTTGTTTTTTACTCCGAAGATTCTGGAAAAGCTTGCTGCAATTAGTAAAACTTGCGTTTTGATTCGTCCACACTTCCACGATAATACGCGATAAACACTCGCTAGGCACCACCGACGCATCTGGAGCCATTGGTTATGGGTATGGTGAAACTCGTCTGGATACTTCAGATCAACTTCAAAAAAGTATTCATGGTCGCTTTTGCTGTCGTACTCATCTGCTGGATCAATCCATTGAAACTCACCAACGGGCATGTGCTGCATTGTCGCCCCTCCCTATATATTACGTGCGTCTAACTCCACCTTCGTTTTTGACAGCAGCATATCATGGGCATTCCCGGTGATGAGAAAAAAGTGCGTGTGTACTGAAGTTGACCGGGCCTAAACGTCATTTTCTTTTCCATCGAGCAGCCAAGACCGTTGCATCAACAGATGTCCATCATATTCACGTAGATTATGAAGGACCACGGGAATTCGTGGTTTTGGTGGTTAAATTCGTAACTGGCTGTTACATGTGTCGTGCGCTGCACCTAGATACATGCTAGTCATGTGAAAAAGATCACGCACTTTATCATCGGTGGAGCTAAAAGCGCCATCACAGATCTAAGAATGAATGTCTGTGAAAACCTTGAGTGTCATCATTGGTCATATTCGAGTCTGCGGGCGAGGAGAGCTTTTATCGGATGCATTTCATTATAACTTTAAGCAATTTAAGAAAACTACAACCGAATCCTTGCCACGATACAACATTTGCTGCCCATTTTGTCCTTGGCATTTAACTTCAGTGTAACAAAACCAGCATGAGACGTGTTCTGCAACTTTGACTGCATTTGTTAAAATCTCAGGCTCACCCACTGGAATGTTAAGGCAGTCGAAGTCCGCCTAGATTACATATAAGACTTTTCAACCTTCGTTGCATTGTAATACATTTTGATGTTCTCACCAGACTCTGCTATAATTGTGTGCTGAGGTTTTTCATTGATTCCACTACAGTAAAATGTATGGTTGTCAAGCAACTGTTGTATGCTAAATAAATGCAGACAACGTCCAAACAGAACGTTTTTACTACGCTGTGTTGGTTAAGTAACCAGGTAAGATTCTTTATCCACAAGTAATAATGCTTCCCCTTTGAGCTATCAATGTCGCTCAGCAACAAAAGATCAATATTGTAGCAAGCGTTTTTCGTGGCTGATAATTGTTTCACGTAAACGCCTGATTTCCATGCAAACCCATTAAGACCAATATCAGTGTTGAGTTATTCAAAATTTTTTAGTATGGTGTCAGAAGTCTGTGCTGGAAATTCAGTGTTACTAAACTTAAGCTCCTTCAAGTATTATTTAAAGTTTACAGGCTCATTTCTATAGTGATCACTTCCTGGATGCAACGCGGATAAGATAGCCCATTTAAAACACTGGCTCTCGTTCATCACTGACCGAGATGGAACCTACTTTGGTGTTGGTATATAATTCGAGCCGTGACAAGGTTTGTATGGGGAAAAAGTGAAATTCTAAGTATCTGAAAAGCATCCATCCGGAACCTTCTCTGGAGAATTTTTCAAACTTCTTGAGAATCATTGCACAACTTTAATCAATTTCATTTAAAATTGTCCTAGTCTTTATGATTCAAGATTGCACTAGCACCAATATGAATCCTTGGCTGTGATGTGCAAAGCCATCTTTAGTTCCATGGCCAGGCATGGAAAATTCCACGTTGGGAACAATGTTAGCCTGCTGTAAAATTGATACAGTTCCCGGACGCATATACGACGCAAGTTTTAGAGCGTCTTTGTTTGGCTTATATACGTTTGGAATAATTGCCTTGTAATCTTTAAGATCGCGAGAGCACTTTTATAACTTAAATTCTGGAACCTTTGCTGGAAAACATACGCAACAGCTTCAGTGGATTAGTCTACTGAGATGCGTATACGTTTTTTTTTTTTTTTATTCATCCTCGGCTATGCATGCAGCTCCCTCCAGTAACTGCTGTACGATACTCCCTTACAGACAGACGTGGATTGACTGTAGATCTAATAACACAAGTAGATCTACCAATCTTGCACCTCTTAGTATTTTTATTCCACGTTCTTGTGCGTATTGCTTTAGTTGTTTTACTGTTAACGCTGGAGTTATAATTGGCTCTGGTTCATCAGGGGAAAGTTGTTGCA
>JAECUM010028371.1:0-29637 GCA_016617855.1 Megalonaias nervosa | reverse complement strand
AAAATGACGAAAATTGACACCTAACACTGAGAAGCCATTTTATCCTGAAGACAACATTCCTGTTGATGATGGACTCGTATTCGATTGTCTCAGTTTGTGACATTTATTCGTGCGATGGCAACAGTAAATATATAAATTTATGTCTTATACTAGCATTTCAGAATCTGGCATTTACCCGTGAGATAAAAGCTAGTAAATATCACAAATGCCAGTAATTTTCACTTTCTGACACTTACCATTGTCTTAAGCAACAGACGACAATCCGTTATGAACCTCCGCCACCCGAGGCTGCCTGTGCGGAGATGTCCTCGTTTCACATGAATAGACATGAACCAGCTTATCCAATCGCTTCTGGTGCAAAAATAATATTTTGACGTTTGTCGCTGTTTGAATGATTCAGTCAAAGTTTCCGTTTCAAACGCGATCGATAAAACGAGCATTTTCATTTATGTGCTGAAGGTTGTTACATCATTTTGTCAATGGCACAATTTTGTTTATGAAAAATTAGGAAATCTCCGAACAGGCAGCCACAGGTAATAACGATGGTCGCAGATTATATCTCGTGGCTTGCGACGATGGTGATTTACTTGCGTTTGTGACAGCTACCTCAACGATTACGTTGTTCCATTTTAGATGGTTTAGCGAGCTTTCAACCATAATACTAGTTTTCGAATATAACTCCAAAAAGCTTCGTAGAAGACGATCCACTAAAACTTTATCTTCTTAAAACCGTTTCAGTTATTTCAGGAAACGTCAGTTCCTCTCCGGAGTCTCTAGTAGGGATAGCTGAGAATGGCATTATAAACCAGGGAATTATGTCTAGCTTGTGATCTGAAAATGGAAAATACGGCATTGGTCGTGTTTAAAGACCCAGGTTATAAATTGCGGAAGCCTAATTAGGCCGCAGATAAAGAATTGTACTCTTGAGAGATTAGTTCTTGAAAATAGAATTCATTAAATTTCAACCACTATGTGAAACATTATATTTGAATGATACAAACTGCGCTGTTAGGTTCACATCAGCAAAATAACACAACTTGAAAATAAATAAAAGACGTAATGGGATTGATCAATGTTCAACGTTTAGCCAATACTTCACCACGCTACTCAATCCTTGAAGTAACAAATAAAGTTAAATTTTTATAAATTTTAATGTGTTCGATCACATAATACACCATATAACAGTGCTATTATCAGCCGATATTGAATGTTTGCCACCACATCATATGAAAGATCTTTGTATTAATTAGTTTAGTCTTAACAAAAAACAACATTTCAAGTTATACTTGTTACAAATCATTAACTGTATTTTATGCGTTTATTATTTCAAATGAATAAAAATCAATCACAGAACGAATTATGGATCGGTCATGGTCATTGCTAACTGAATACTACAGAAATAGTATATGCTGTACATAAACATCGAACTTCATAATTCCTGCATATGACAATGCTAAGAAAAATGAACATTTGAGACATGATCAATACTTGAAGCATATGTTTCATCATTATCTAACAGAGAAAATTGCATTCTGTCAACATCTTCATCAGTATTTGCCATCGCTTCATTCGTACAAGACCAAAAATGAAGCTGATTACAAGAAACATTTTAATGGACAGATTCCCAAGCCATCTTTATTTGCTTCTTTAGGATATTGATAACAGGAAAGAGAAATGGTACAGACAATGACACGGAGTACAATTATATGCACAAATCACAAACTCATGCATACCAGTGTCATCCGATGAAGAATGGTTCCGGTCATTCTGCAGCCGTTACAGCCTCGACCAGTATAAGTGGTGGATCGAATAACACAATCGATTTTCAAGGTCAGAGTTATGACATCCTACGTATGATGCCATTATCTACAGATAAATCAATCAGTCATTTATTCCTTTACTCGGGACCCTGTTGGTGAGTGAGTGGCCTAAAGCGCTCGCCTTTACCAATCACTGCCATCTCACCTCAAGTGGGTTCTAGTGCCGGGCATAAATGCCCTTTTTTCCTACGGTCATTCCTGAAAAGGAAGGTATACACTCTCATTAGAGTATTATTTTAGAGAACATATTCTCAGGCATTTGGCATAATTTGCTAATGAAACTTAGCTTTTGTTTTATCAATTTCAGCAACAATTCTGCTCAGTCCAAGCATGAGTTCGCTCGTTGTATATCATGTCTTACGAATGCGCTCCATGCATTCATGCTGAAATGCATCTAATATTTTAATGTTTTTTGATTACATTTTTGACCAGACTTCGCAACCATAAAGAGATGTTGGAAAAAGGAACATGCAATAGTTAACTGATTTAATTTACATTCCATTCTCCCAATCCCAATAAGGGAAATTCATCGATTTACATTATTTTCAACACGATTTGTCTGCTTTCGTGACTGAACTATTTGGGATACAGATGTATTCTGTAGCTTGGGAAATCGGAATAATGTTTGGAGCATTTTTAAACTGCAATCTTTTTTCTGACTGTTCCGTTTGAAAACAATGATGTAACTATTATTCTGATTGATATTAGAACTTAAAAATCCAAGTTACTGAATACAAGTGAACGATGTCATGCATTGTTTGTAAATGAGCACGGGCTGTTATTATTAGAATAACGCCATCAGCTAACGCGGGTTGTTTAGAAAGAATTGATCGTACGGTGACTCCGAATTTGGAACCTTCCAAACGTTTTAACATTGATATGTACCAGATAGGGTAAGGGTAGAAGCACTCGGCCTAATCGATCACATTGCCATGATTGTTCAGATTTAGTACCATTTTTAGCAACAATGTTGTAGATATTGAGCATGATTCCTTAATTACATTGAAGAGTTCGCCAATATATCCCAGTAGGGAGAGCTTTGTGAAACGTTCCTCATGCCATATGGTGTCAAACACGTTCTCTATATCCTAAAAGGCAGTATAGAAGTTTGATTCTAATTCCACGTTGGCTATCTGCTTCATGCAAGCTAAAAGATTCCGTTATGCAACTAGATTCCTATTGGAAGCCCTGCAGTTTAGTTTAAGGAACGTGTTTAATTTTCGTTTTCTACCATATATGTATATACAACTTTATAATGACAAATTACAACCACTCACCCTTCGGATCATAACATCTTCTGGACTGTTATAACTCATATTTAGAATCATTATAATCAATATCATAATTTTGGTCATTGATATCACAGTCTTTATAGTTGCTTTCGTCGTTCCATTTTGAGTTTGCGTCATTATAGTTATCGTAATCATTAGAACTAGTTGAATCCTTTCCTCTAAACACGTTGTTCCTGTCTTATTTTGAACGAAGCTCATTTCTTTAATCATAGCCCACACATTCTTTAATTCATGGCTACTCAGCAGGAATGTTGAGCCTTACAATGAGGTTTCTATGATTCGTTCTAAGAATCGGACATTTAATTCATTTACCATGGAACTTAACATTATTACATATAAAAAACGAAATAATTTTTGTACTAGATTGGCGTACAAAGCACAGATGTTTCCATTCATTAGAGACATCTTTCTTCTTTGACTGAAGTCACTGTGTTTATGTAGTGATATTAAATTACCCGCTTATATAGTAATTCTAAATTACCCGTGCATCTTTATGTTAGACAAGCAAGCCGTTGTTGCGTTAACTGCCTTCGGTGCCTGGAAGCTGCGCTAGCTGCATCGGTAATGGTATTGTTTGGCGAATTGTCACTTCATTGGTTTTGTCCTTTTGTGGAGAATGTTTGGTCGTTGATGACATTTCGGACTTTTTACCCGACAGTTTTGAAATAGCTATTTCTATCCTTTTTGAACCCGCAATATTGCTGGCTTAATTTACTTCACCGACATCATGAAGCCTGCTGGATGCAAATATCTTTATAGCTTCAAGCACCTTAAGTTCTGTATCAATGTCAGTTGTTTATCTTACAAAGTTAGTTTCGAAATAAACATTTTCCTTTTCTAATATGGTAATATTTTCGTCACGGATATGGATTAGTTTCACTCCGTTTAATATTATTTCTATTTCATTCACTCTTGCAACAAGAGAATGCAATTCTGCTTGATACTCTGATGTCATTAGTTCGATGGAACCAGATTCATTGTTACAAATGATGTCATTGGTTCGATAGAACCAGATTCATTGTTACAAATGATGTCATTGGTTCGATAGAACCAGATTCATTGTCACAAATGATGTCATTAGTTCGATAGAACCAGATTCATTGTTACAAATGATGTCTTACGAAATATCTCTTCTATCTCTATCACCGTTGAAAAGAATTACAAAGCACTTAATTGGCCTTGATGTGACCAGTAATTTAGTGTTCAAGTATAGCCTGTAGACACACTGTTGAAGGATGTTTAATTTATTACTGTTTGAAGAGTGAATATAATTGTAGCTGTTGGTAAGTAGATGTCAAAGCATCTTTATTAAACAAAGACGATAACTGGTTAGTACGTCTGTAGCATTTTTTGGTGCTATTTTATCCAAACGAAAAGCAAACCAACAGCTGATTTACGAAGGTACTGTATGCATATGTCAGTAAATGGCGTAGATAATATGAAAATAAATCTAAAGTCGATGCATTTTCAAATACGAGGGTTTGAGTCAAAAATAAGATCCCCACTTTAATGTATTTATTGTAAAGTACTTGACCAAAATGCGGATTGCTGATAATCATACAGAAATGATGACTGCCTGGACGAAAATCTATCAACACTGGAATTTAAAAATACTTCAAGTTCATAATTACATGATCTCACATGTCCGAAAGTACGGACATGATAGAAAGTTTGTATGTGTAAACATACAGCATATCCAATGACATGGGATGGCACGGATATGATCGAAAGGTTTATATGTGTAAAAAGCAGCCGAATCTAATCACATGGGATGGCACTGACAAGATCGAAAAGTTTGTATAATATGTAACACGAAAATAACAGCCGTATCCAATCACATGGGAAGGCACGGACATGATCGAAAAGTGTGTGCAAGAAGATGCAACATAGTAATATTTCAGTGGTTGACGTGATGCAAAATTCAAGAGGGCCATAAATATCTCTTATCAAGACGTAGAAGTGTGATTTCATCCAGCACTTTGTACAGTAAGGTTTTCATATTTGAATAGAAAAATGCCCCATTTGTTTGAAGAAGGAATTATGTTTTCTGTTGTACTACATTCTTAAATGCTTAACCGTTTGTATTCTTAATGCACAATATTAACTGGAGATGTATCAATTGAATTTTATTCTTTTTATTTCAGTGGCAATCGGCGTGTCTGCGCTGCTGTCCTCACCACCTCTTTACGGATGGGCCCAGTATTCTTTTATTCCGATGCAGCATTTCTGCTTTTGTGACTGGACGAAGGGCAAAGCCTACGCCTTTTTTATGATAGGGGCATGTTTCGGTGTCCCTTTCACTGTCATGACATTCTGCAGTATCATGATCTTCCGCAGAGTACGTGACAGCCAAATGAAAGTCGTTCCGGAACTTCACGTGTCAACGGCTCCAAGGCAGGCTTTAGAGCAAGCTCAACATAGATTAGATAGCAAACTGGAAAAAGGTTGTGATACAAATCCATGTAAATCAAATCAATGCGATAAAGTTTCAGTTAGTACGCGTGTTGTTCAGATGAAATATGTCAAGTCTAAAAATGACCAAAATTTTCCCAGAGAGTCAACTTTAAATAGGGATAACATTCAGAAAGACTGTTCAGAAACAGTTTTACATGGAGAACCAAATTATTACCAAACCAATGGAATCATAAAGGATGCCAAAACGTTTTCAGTCAAAAGTAGAAAACGGCAGAATGAAGCCCAAGAAATCCACCTGACAGTGACTTTAGCCGTGGTGCTCGTAATATTTTTCATCTGTTGGTTTCCATACTGCGTAAGTATGATGCTGTTTATATTTTACGTAGAAAGCGTTCCCAGACGTTTCTACATTTTCACGCTTATGATCGCCTATTTCAACAGTTGTTGTAACCCACTGATATATGGGGTTATGAATAAACAATTTCGTGCGAAGTTCAAACAATTTTGTTGTAGCTGTAAAAGAAAGAAAACTACGTACCCTGTAAAATAGTAATTTTAAAGTAAATCGTCAATGCATTAGATTCATACTAGCGTCATTGACGAAAATCTGAATACTGTGACAAAGATTTCAGTAATCGTTTTCAATGACAGCCGTACCCTGCATTGTTTGTATTACCCAAAAAGAAAAAGCAGGGAAGCCAAAAATATAGCTTTCTTGCACTGCACAGAAGATTCCATTTTAAAATTCTCGATGCAGAGGATAAGAGTTCGATCAATAATGTAAAGCTGATTGTTATATATACATTACCAAGCTACATCATGTAGAAATTAAGATCTCACGATCTTTTTGTTTTTAAATTACTCTAAATACAACACTGATAAATTATTTATGCTGTTAGTCCACATAACATTTATGTCATGAAGACAAAACAGTTCCTATATAATTTATTACTTCGATATTTTAATAAGTATTGTTAATACTACATGATATTGTTTGTGAAGTGATCTTATTTTCTATGCTAATATTTTCTAAGAGGACATTTTTTCTACGATATGTAGCGGGTAATTAATATTGTTAAATGTATTCTATTTTACTAACTTAATTATTACACAAAGATTAACACAGTTCTTAATTAGCTGCGTATACAATAAAGCCATAACATCGTTAATCAAACAAGAATGGATATTTATTTTCATTTAGCTCATTTGGCCGTCAGCAAGAATACAAATTTACATTTAAGTATCTTTCATAAGTTGACGGCGGCAAATTTAATATATACAGTAAAATAGTCTATCGCTGTACAGAAAGTTCAATGAAACAAGAGATATGTACTTCCAAATACATTCAAATAGCCATACATATTCATACATATTCATACAAACATACGATATATATATATATATATATATATATATATATATATATATATATATATATATATATATATATATATATATATATATATATATATATATATATATATATATATATATATCTGTGTGTGTGTGTGTTATTAAAAAAATAACCTGAGATTAGGTGGAAGTAATAGCGAAGTTAATAAGAAAATACTACTGCTACAACAACAAGAACAACAACTATTACTACTACTACTACTACTACTACTACTACTACCACTACTACTACTACTAAAAATAATAATAACAATAATGTATTTGGTGTCAATTTAAGTAGGATGATGTTTTTCGAAGTTCTAAAAATACAAAGTTAATACATATTTCCTAGGTCACCACTATACAACCACATTTTATCATGTCTACACTATTTCATCTTTTGTCATTGTCAGAATTTTTTTCGTCAAAAATTACCGTAAAAGAATCCCCAGACATACTCACTGAGAATGAGAATTGATCGTTACTCATACAGCAGAAACCAGTAATTTACAAAGTACTACAATTATTTAAAAATCACGATTTAACAACTGTAGAATTTCGGGGAAATTATGTGTATAATGTATTCCAGCTTAGATTATCTTGTCTTGCTGTCTACTTATCTCTGTCAGTCCTCAGAGGATTTGTGTACACATGTTTTTATCGCCATTATTCATTAATTCATGCAACAGTGCATTGTATATGAATTATATATTGTATCGACTATGCGCTTTTCTGCCTGCGTGAAATCAATAAAATTCTTTTCTGTTCATGAGTTTTAATTTAACAAGTGTGTACACGACCTGCATGCCTTAATATGACATCAATATTTGAGCTATCCTCAAGCCATAGATATATGACACAAATGACAACGATCAAAGAAAATTGCCGACGAAAATACAACTGTAAGGCTGTAAGGAGCTATAAATTAAAATAAATTAAACCTACTTACGGCATTAAGCGTATATATTACATTAAACAGACCTTTCTGAGGCAATACTGACTGTTAGAGATAATGAATGTTTTCATATTTGTATATATACAAAACATACCTATCTACGAGGCTTTAAAATATAACATTGCTTTCTGTAAATTCCATCGTCCGTTTACATAGTGCCATTTCCAATTTTGAAAAAAAAACATTAAGTCTTTTCGAGAATAATAAGAGAAGCATCTGCAAAAGATTATCGGAAGTTATTTGTATCAAATATAAGTTTAATACCCATTTCGCATGTGTACAGCTTTGATGGTTTTACCTAGGTCAAGTAACGAAGGTAACTATTTTAAAACTTGTTATCACATACAGAGTGTGTACCTAGTAATTAATTTGCCTCAGGGTTGAAAAGAAATCATACCATAATAACAGTTGCATGTCAATCCATTTGCCCGTCAACAATAATTAATTGCTTCAAGTTACTCTAGTACTGAGAAGCCGATACTTCGCGTTATTAATTTGCATCAGTTTTCGTCCATGTATTTTCAGATGGCGCGACCAATGCTCTTTATAAGTAATGATTTTAATGCTGAAAGAGTTACTAAAAAAAGCTTAAACTTTAAATTGTTTTACAAATGCGTTGAGAGTAAGAATGTCTGATCAACATACAGGCCTTTTCTATTCTTTACTGCATAAATATTTAATTGCACGTCGTTAATATGGCGTTCATTACGAATGTTCAGACCGTATTTTCGTATTGTACTTATAAGTTTGAAATATCAACACGTATTTTACACCGCAGTCCCACTATCTATTCACCAAGATAATAGTATAATTTACTGAGAGTGGACGGAATTAGGACAAATTTTGGCAGATTAGAGCTTCAGACCATTAATCCATATAAGAAACTTTGAGGAGGGAGAGCCGCTGAAGATTAAAGAAAAAGAACGTCACCTCCATAATTTCATTTGGCTTTGTAAGCCCAATGTCTCCATATTTTTGGAACGGACAAAAGCGGCACCATTTTGGTCGCCTTTGGTTACAAGGAAACACTAACAAAAATTGATATCTAAGGCATTTGGTGAATTTAATATTTAAGAGCCAGTTTCAGATTATGGAATGGCAGATGTGTTTTCCAAAACACATCAATAGTCCAGAAAACAGTACAAAAGCATTTCGGCAAATATATTTTCGGAAACGAAGGCCCTCGTTACATAAACAGTAGTAGGCGAAAAACGAGGTTTCTGGATTAGAGACCCACCCCACCTCCAAACAAATACAAATTACTTTTTTTTCATCATATTTTTTGGCCCATCAGCTATGTAAGATTTTTGGTCATAAAATTTATGACAATTTAAGTTTGTTTGGGGGTAGGGTTTCTGATCCAGAAACCTTATAAATACCTACTACTGGGACCTTATTTATAAGTTTAAGACAAAATTCAATTAAAGAAAACTTCTATTTAACCAAATAGATTCTATAATAAATAATAGAAAGATTTGACGAGATATTTGAAATTATTAGTTATTTCCTTAATCCACGATATCATCGATTTATCACTCACAATGATATATTAGAATTTCAAGAGTGTTTAAAAGGTATTGAAATACATTATGCAAATCCTGATGAAAGACATTATCAAGTTGCTGATATGCTAGAAGATTTTATTGATAAAGATAAAATTACCGGCAAAGTTGTTCATAAATTTGATATATATTTAAAAAGATTACATCATCTTATAACACAATTTATTTAATGTAGAAGAACCGTATTATGTTGATGTACTTCTTAAACAATTTTATTTACCAAGTTATTTTATATAATGAAATTGATGATGTATTTCCTCTGAAAACAGATTTCCAGTTTGTTATGAATTTATCAGAAATTGTTAAAAATAAACTAAATTCTTACGGTAGGTTAGAATACTTTAATTT
This sequence comes from Megalonaias nervosa, assembly GCA_016617855.1. Lineage (NCBI taxonomy): Eukaryota > Metazoa > Mollusca > Bivalvia > Unionida > Unionidae > Megalonaias > Megalonaias nervosa. The sequence continues at coordinate 19,853 of JAECUM010028371.1, read as the reverse complement.
TCATAGATTATTAAACAATTTTAAAATTAAATGTAAATCAATGATTAATGGTGAAGAATTACCTGATTAAGATTAATAAATTTCTTTATAATATTTTTCATATTTGCAGACCCTTATTGGCAATATATCTATTAAAACACCGTCTATTGCATAAAATTCACGAAGTAGATCATCCATATCATATTTAACTCCGCGCAGGTGAGATCGGATTTGATTTAACATTTTTTTATATGTTGTATTTGCTGTTTTACAAGCTGCTTTTTTGTTGTTAAATATGTTGTATTTGCTGTTTTACAAGCTGCTTTTTTGTTGTTAATGTTGGTTCTATCCGCTTAAATATCGCTGATAAGCTAATTCCAATTCCAGAGATAATCATTAAAAATGGATTTATCATTGCTCCACTACAAATGATACCAGATCCAGTCATTAATAATGGTAAATATGAAATTGTATTAATTATTCTACCACAATATTTGTAACATTTTTTAGTGCACCAAAACTTTTTATGATAATATTTATGATATTCTTTAAGCGCCTCGAGATCAGATTTTGGAACAGCCTCTGAAATGTAATTAAAGTCAATAATTTCTTTTTTCATTTTATATAAACTAAAAATTTTATAAAAATATAGTTTACAAAATAGTAAATCCCCTAGCTCCAGCAATATCTAGAGATTCTTTAAAATAAATGTTCTACACCATTTTTAAATCCCTTGTCTTCATTTATAAAATCAATATACTTTTTGTAAACATTTGAGGTTGTGTCAGTATATCTTACATCTGTTAACACTTCATTTTTCTTTAACCAACTATATGAGTAAAAATTATTAAAAAATTCCCAAAATCTAATTCCTAAAACATAATCTTCCACTTCATTCCAGTTATCTACCTTTTCTTCTGTTTCATCAATATAACCTATACCCAGAGCAATTTCATCTAATATAAAATTTTTATGAACAAGATACTGTCTTAGTATTATATACGAAGCTAGAAAGTTTAATATAAATAATTTTCTGAAATTAGTTTTTGTTACTTTATTTTCTGTCCTTTCATCACCTGGAAATAAATTTTTAATTTGTTGTAATATGGTAATTTGACGTATATCATCAAAAGTTTATTAATTTCATCAGAATAACCTCTTAAGGATAATTCTCTAGATCGATGTAATGTTGGTGGATGATAATCAACCTCATCAATATCAAAATAATTATTAATTTTTCTTTAAATTTTAACTAATATAACTTCATCAATAAAATCTGCTTTTTGAGTATCATTAAAACGATTAAAATCATCACTAAAATCATCTAATATTTTTAATGATTTATCAACAATTATTGGATCAATTCTGGAATATCTCTATTTATTAATGACATAATTGCATTTGAATAAGCTTTTAGAATAAGTTCTGCACATATCGGTTTAACAATTTCTAATAAAGTTTTTTTTTTTGTCGTGGTAGTACATTCCAAGTTTTTGAAATATATCTCGTTTTTTAAATTTTTCATTAAATTTTTTATTTTTATCAAATTTTTCATTTTTTATCTCAGATAATCTGTTTAGTTTATTATGTAAATTATTTACTCGAGTTTCTTCCTGTATTCGTCCGCCATGAGCTTGTACTTTTATTAGATTTGATTTATTTATAAGATCTGTATTTACAGAATTAAGCTCCAGCAATATTTTTTAAAATATATTTTCAATTCGATTTTGTTCATCTTTACAATCATCAGGATGACAATATCTACTGATAATATCATAATCTCTGATAGCATCTTTTAACTGTGGTCCTCGCATTTCGTTAACTCTAACAATATTTTTTTCATTATCATCTACAGCTTTATTTAGATGATCATAATCTAATTTTTTCATAATATTCATTTTTTTTTTATTTTCCTCAGCAAGTGGTATATTGCGATTAAAAATATATTGATAAAATTCTTTAGCAGTTGATACTATTGATGGATCCGTCATCGTTATTGTTTATAGTTATATTAAATTTGATCATCTAACGTAAATATTTGAAATACTGTTAGTCTAGGATATGGACTTTCAGCGTTGGTAACAAATATTCTGAAATATAAATATTTATTTGTCATACTTGCGGCTGCTAGAGTAAAATATTGTGAAACTGAAATGTAAATACCAGTTGCAGTGTATAAATCAGTCCAAGTTGAATAATTTGTAGATCCTTGCAACTTCCAGTTATATATTCGACCAACTCCAGAATTTAGTCTTCCAGGAAGCTGAAACTGCCAAATAGCAACAGAATACGGACATTGTATTTTTAACCAAAAATTTGTTGTTTCTCCAGCAGTAGTCCACTCCGGTCCTCCAGATATAGCACTTGCAAATAAAAAAGCTTGATTTGGATAATTTCCAGGATATTGTGTAGATGCACTAGAAACAAATCCAACTCTATTTGATGTTGAATCAGTTAAATTTGGAGTAAATCCAACATTATTTTTAGATCTTTTTGCTCCGCCAGATGCAACTGAATCAACATAAGCTTTATTTACCAAATCAATTGCTACAGTTGGAACATATGCGGTTGTTATTCTATTTAACCCCATATCTATCATACCCTGCATCAATCCCCCAGCGAGCGGTAAGTAGTTTGTAGAAATGTATGTAATATTATTTGATATTGCAGTATCTGCGTCATCAACATATTTTTTTAATTAACCAAATCAATATTAGCAACTGAAACATACGATGATGTTATTTTGTTAGTTCCCATACTTAACGTTCCGCTCATTGTATCTCCGGATTTTTATAACAAAATTATCTTTGACAAATTTAACATTTGTTAGACGACCATCATCGGTCAGAGCTGTATTATCAAGTTGAGTATTAAACACAACATATCCTCTCATATCAATAGATCCTGTCATAAAACCACCAGATAAATGTAAATATGGTATGAGTGCTCCTCGCAGTTGCGCGTAACTAATAGCATCTGTATCATCAACTGGAGGTGAATTTATTGATAAACCAGTTATTTTTGCATTTGATATTGTAATATTGCCAGTAACTGTCCCACCAGTTTTATCAATTTTTTTTTTATCATCAACGGTTTTAATTGTAAATAACTTACAGCTTGTGAGTTAACTAAATTTGGAGGTGGATAAGCAGTTTCTAAATTTATTATTTTCTTACCTGACATACTGATATCACCGCTAACAATTCCACCAGATTTATCAAATTTAATGTCATCAATATACACCAACTGTACATAACTTACAGCTTGTGTTGGATTTGAAACCGGAGATGGATAAGCTGTTTCTAAATCTATTATTTTTTTTACCTGACATGCTGATATCGCCAGTCATCGTTCCACCGGTTTTATCAAGTTTAGTGTCACCAATATAATATAACTGAATTAAACTTACAGCTTGTGTTAAATCTGAATTAGGAGATGGATATGTGGTTACTAAACCTGATATTTTCTTACCTGAAATATTTATATCGCCAGTCATCGTTCCACCAGATTTATCAAGTTTAGCATCATCGATAGTTTTTAACTGTAAATAACTTACAGCTTGTGAATTAACTAAATTTGGTGGTAGATAAGCAGTTTCTAAATTTATTATTTTCTTTCCTGACATATCAATATTACCAGAAATAATTCCACCAACTTATCAAATTTAATATCATCAACGTATAACAGCTGTATAAAACTCGCAGCTTGTGTATTATCTCTAACTGTAGTTGGATAAGCAGTTTCTAACCCTGTTATTTTTTATTACCAGACATATTTATATTACCAGTAACTGTTCCTCTGGTTTTATCAAGTTTTTTTAATCATCAACAGCTTTTAATTGTAAATAAATTGTAGCTTGTGTATTTATAGCGTTAATTGGTGGATATTCTGTTTTTAAATCTAAAATTCTTTGATTTGACATTGATAAGTTGCCGGTCATTGTGTCTCCAGATTTTTTAAAAATAACCTGATAAATCAATTGTACCATTTATAACTACAGCATCTGACACTGAGCCGTTTAATGACGTTCCAGATTTTGTATAGTAACTCATTATTATATGATGTTTATAAAAAATATATAACACAAAAACAATAAATATTAAATTTATATAAAATTTATAGTTTATAGACGATGTCAATTTTAAACTTTGATAATGAACGACTAGTAAAACATAAACATAACAATGAACTTCCAGATTGTCATTATCTTATTGTTGGTCGAACCGGATCGGGAAAAACAAATTTATTGATGAATTTACTTCTCGGAGAAAACTTTAACTATGACAGAGTATATATTTATACGATTAACCCACAGCAAGATAAATATGAGCTACTTATTGAGTATAATGATAAAATGCGTGATGATCTTGATGCTGGTGAAGATTATTTTTTTTTTATTATCAGACAACCTGAAGATTTAATTCCAATAAATAATCTTGACTCAGATGAACATAGAATAGTTGTTTTTGATGATATTCCGCTGAACAATGAGGAAATTAACAAAATAAGATCTTAGTTTTCATTATCAAGGAATAAAAAATGTAATTTTATTTATCTCGTTCAAGATTTTTATAATGTTGATAGATTTATCAGACGAAGTACTGGTTGTTTTATATTATTTCCCGGACCAGATAATGTCGATGTACGGAATATTGCGAACGAACAATGTGGAGATATAACAAAAGATAAATTTATCGAACTTTATCCCAGTGCAACAGCTGACAAGTATAATTTCTTTTTATTTGATAAACTAGCGCGAGATCCATAAAAAATGTTCCGATGTTGTATCAGTGAATATTTACAATAAATTTTATAAACTATAAATAATATGGAACGAGAATTAAAACACAAAAGTATATTGATGATCTAAAAAAACTTGTTAAGTCTAAAGCTGAGTTTAAGAAGCGAGTAAGTGAAGTTCGTCGTGGACAAGTAGCTGCCACAGAAAAAACAGCTAAATTTGTAAAACCTGTCACTGAGGCAGTATTAGGAAAATAACCAGAAGATAAAACTTTTTTCAGAGGAGGAACTTAAAAATTTACAGGAAAAAGGTTTAGCAGGTATATTTGAAGAGCAACAATAAGCTGCTGCTGGAAGAATTATAACAAGATCTGCAGAAGAAACTAGATAATTAGCTGAAGCACGTTCAGTTAATATTGCTGATCCAATTCGGAAATAAGAAATAATAAATCAATTGATTAATAATCCACTTGCACTTCAGCAAAGACTAGCAACTTTAAGTACACAAGAAATTAGAAATATGTTAACCGAGATGATGGAAGTTATTAAGGAGGAGTAAATGCAAGTTGGTTTATTTACAATAAGATTTATGACAGCTGAAGAACAAAAGAAATTTATACTAAAAATGCAAATAATGAAATAATAGATATGGAATATTTTAAATTTATGAAAGACAATAATATAAATGATCCTGATAGTGTAAGGACATGGGCAGAAAAAGATATAAAGATTTTTATAATAAGCTTTCAAAAATAACAATTGTTGGTAAAGATAATGAAGACGCATTAGATAGTATTACGAAAGAAATTCCAGAACAAAATATTCCAAGATATATTGATACGATTAGAAATGGTATCATTGCTAATATTGTTCTTAATACAGCAATAGAATTTAAAATAAGAGACCCCCCTTATGATAAACGTTTTAAATTTCATATGAAATTTAAACAATTGGATAAAACTCGTGTGAAAGAATATATAGAAGGTAAACAAACTGAAGCAGCTGCTAATACTGGAACAGGAATTGGAAATTCCGGAGTTAAAGTATTTACATCAACAGCTGAAATGATTGGCAGATTAATGTTGTTAATATCATCAAAAGAAGCTGGAAATGAAGGTTCTGAAATTGACAATGAAATTATAGATATACTAGATAATTTAAGATCGAGCGGATTATTAACATCAGATGAGTATCAAACTTTACATGATGATCTTATTGGTTAATAAATTTTGTAAAACTATATTTTTATAAACAATGTCAGCAACATTATTGCTAGACGAATCATAAACGACAAGTAACAACACAAATTTTTCTGTCAATTACATTCCTCCGATACAACTTTATCCAGATTTACAGTATGAAATTGGGTTACTTTGTTGTACAGTATGGCACAGCATGGCAAATATAAAAACTAATATTAATGATGATTCTACATTTAAAACGCAAACATCTCCGTGGAAATCATTTAAAGTACCACGGGGAGCTTATAATGTGACAGATATAAATAAAGTAATAAAATTGCTTATAACAAAAAATAATGGTGCCGCAGATGATTTTGAACTTGTTCCAAATTATAATACACTACGCTACTGAATAACACTAAAAAATAATTTGTTAATTGATTTTTCTTCAGCAACATGTATTTCATCATTGTTAGGATTTACCGACAAACAATATGGATCTGCTACAGAACAAACAATAATTTATGATGGAGATCTACCGGTAAATATAACAGATGTAAATACAATTTTGATAAATTCTTCTATCGCATCAGGATCTTATTCTGCTCGTGGCATCCAAGGACAAACAATCTACAGCTTTTCACCAGGTGTTTCACCAGGTTCGCTGATGCAAGTTAATCCACGTCAAGTTATTTATTATCCACTAAATGTTGAAAATCAAATAACTGAAATTAATATGAAATTGATAGATCAATCTGGACGACAACTTGATCTTAACAATGAAATTGTAACATATTAACACATCTGCAATCTTTTAGCAATAAATTTATGAACCATAAGATAATAACTATGATTTACAAAAGAAAAATTTACAGAAGAAAAATTGTAGGTGGATTGTTTGGAAATATATTTACTAAAATTGTTGAAAATATACCGGGGATAGCTTATAAAGTTGCTCCTATTGCATTAGATGCGAGTAAAGCTTTTGCAACGGGAGCAGCATCCGCAGCTGGAACTTCGGTCAGACAAAAGATTGCTGATAAGATAAAGGGAGAGAAACTTGCACCATCTGCATCTGAATTAAACAGGTTATTTCACAAATTTCTCCAACAAGAGATACAAGACGTGCTATGATAGCAACAACAAAAAAAAACATTTATCTAATATCAAAAGTTACATCGCCATAATAAAACTATAAATATTATAAACAATTATTTTATCTAAACTATAAATTCTATAAAATTTATAGAATAGAACAATGTCAGTCTAAAATTATCTCAGTTTGGCTGAAATATATGATACTGATAGTATGGCGACAGAATTTGAGTATGTTGAATATCTCGATGAAAATTCAAACGAGCCAAACAAAACCGGAGTTAGAACATTTAATACACGAGATGAAGATGTATTTTTATTGCCACACAAGGCGATGTTGGAGGTTCGTGGAAGAATTATGACAGATGCAGAACCACCTCTACAAATTGTAGCCGGCACTAGAATTGCACTTGTTAATAGTGGTTGGAGCTTGTTTAGAAGTGCACGTTATTTATTAGCTAATCAAACAGTAGAAGATATTTCAATGCACTTGCCGGTAGCTAGTACAATCTTAAATGTTGTTTCATTTAGTGTTGATTATTCTAGATCTATTGCAACAAACATTATGTGGTTTAAAGATACTTCAAAAGGAGCGGTATCAACTGAATTTATTGCTAGAGGAATATTAGTACACGGAGCTAATGCAGCCGCAGATTTTCCAAATGTAAGAAGTTTTCTTATCACAAACGCAGCTGCATTAAATATATTAGCACCAGCAGGTGATACTAATCAAGATGCTGTAAGAGTTTCATTAACAACAGCTTGTAATAATCTTGGTATAGCTATACCTGGTGCTGCTGATGATGGTGTTGCTATGTTAGATCTGGTAATAAATAATATTAGTACAAAAATTAGAACTTATAATGAAGGTTTTGCTAAACGAAGAGATTTAGCAGATCAATCTAAACAAATTACAATGATGCTACCGTTAAGTACAATTTTTAGATTTTGTCGAGACCATGATAAATTATTTCGTGGATTTAAACACACATTAATAATTGACCGAGCATAACAAAATGATTGCATTTTTCGTGGAATTGGAGTAAATGACATGAAATTTATTACCACAAAACTCGCGTTGTGGATGCGGAGAGTAACACCATCATTTAATAAACAGATAGAACTAAATGATACGCTCCAAAAATATACAAAAATGATTCATTTTCAACAACATAAAATATATCAAACAGCTGTTCCAAATACAACTGATTACACATGGCACGTTGCAACAACAGCATGTGAAAAGCGACCGCGAAGTATATTTGTTGTGTTTCAACTGCAAGCATATCGTAATAATCAACAACAAAATAATAATATATTTAACAATGCTGATGTAATGAGAATATATGTCAGAATAAACTCAAGACAATATCCAGAAGGAGCCATCGAGTGTAATTTTGCTGATGATGGAACAAAAAAATCTGTCTAGACCTTACATGTATCTTATGATGCTATGCAAAAATATCAAACTGTTGGAGATGGATCTCAAATTTCTGTCGAGGAATTTCGAACACTTTATCCAATATTTTATTTTGATGTTAGTAAGCAAACAGAACGTGATGTTTCATCAATTGCAGATATAGAACTTACTTGGACATTAGGTGGTGTTCCAGGTGCGGATGTTAATCATCCAGGGCCATTTAATGTTTATGGACTTGTTATAAGCGACCGTTCCATAACTATTGACTCGGTAGAAGGTAGAATGTCGGTGCAAGTTAAAAATGCTTTACGTTTTTGTAAACACCATAAAATTGTTTATAAAATGTATAGGTTATAACGATGAAATATATTACAAAAGAAATACATTTAACTCCAGGTCAGATTAAAAAATTATCACCTGCAATTAACAAACGACGTGCTGTTTCAATAAAAAATTGATCCAAAATCATCTGCTTCACAGATCTCAGCAAAATTAATGCTAACTGAAACACAAATAAATAAACTAAATAAAAATAAACCTTTTATTTTGAATTTGAGCGAATCTCAAGTAGTTGCAATGGCACGTCATGGCGGTTCATTTGGACCAGCTTTAGCAGCATTAGCTAGGACAATGTTACCACATTAGGTATAGCAGCAACATCTGGAGCTATATCTGGAGCAACTAAAAAAGCGGTTGAAGGTAGTGGAGTCACACGAGGTAGTGTAATAAAGAAAATTTTTGTGTAAACAATAGATGTTATAAAATTTATAGAATAGAGAAAATGCCAAAACGAAGCACGACAACAAAACGAAAAACAACAAAGAAAACAAAGACAACAACAACAAGACGATCAAGAAAAATGAACGGCGGATTTATCGGACCGTTACTGGCGGGGATAACAGGATGTGTATTACCAAACCTGCTGGGTTGAGGACTAACACTTCCAGGAACGCGCCGTTAGGTAATTTTGATATACTTGACAAACTAAAATCAATAAAAAAAAGTTCATGGAGTTTATTCTAAAGATGAACTCAAAGAAACTCCGTTTCTCGGCGCCTGTGTAATTAATAGACAAGAATTTAATGATGGATCTGGTACCCATTGGATTGCAGTTTATAATGATAATTATTTTGACTCATTTGGTTTACCTCCGAGTGATGCAATAAAAAAATATATGAGTAAAAAATATAAAAAGTTAATTATTCCTCCAATCAACTTCAACCTGTTGGAATATCAGCTTTTGGATATTATTGTATAATGTTTATCACGCAGATGAATAAAAATCCAGATTTTTTAAAGTTTATTTTACAATTTGATAAACAACCATCTGTTAACAATGATAATACTGCAATTAATTTTGTCTAATAAAATTTATAGATGCTAACATATTGTCTCAAATGTAAAAATAAAACTGAGAATATTGATGAAAAAACAGAAAAAGCAAAAAATAACAGATTGATGTTAAAAGGCACTTGCACTGTCTGTGGAAGAAGAAAAAGCACATTTATTAAATCAGAGATAGTTGGGTCCGGCTGTGACAACATTATTTTAGTTGATGATTAACACAATAAATTTTATAGTTTATAAAATTTATAGAGATGAACTGCAAATGCGATTGTAACGATGATCTTTGTCTAGAGCAAAATAAAATTGTTGCATACTGTCAGCGTTGTAAAAGAAGAGAAATAGTTGGATCTGGATTAGATGTTCACAAGCTGATTGGAAAGCTTCCAAAACCAAAAGACGGTTGAACACTACCAAAACATAAATATACTGGACCTTACAATCCACTTGATAAAGAGCTTGATGAAAATGATAATCCTCTTCCGGGACAAGAGCCTTACAAACAAGTGGATGAAATAGCGATGCGACATGATATTTGTTATCGTGATAACGAGTAAGATAAACATGGCTGTGATAAGGTAATGTTAAATGAGCTGCGCGATATGACACCGAGTGGAGTCAGAGAACGAATTGATAGAAGATTGGTGCAGGGATTAATTGGAGCAAAATATATATTAGGTTTATGAGAAGATCCAATGAAATCACTAGCTGTTGAACTACACAGACCTAAAAAAATTTCAGCGCCGTAAGGTTGTAGCAAATGCTGCTGATGATATTTGGGCCGTAGATCTAGTTGATATGTCAAATTTTTCACAATTTAATAATAATAAAAAATATTTATTTAATGTTGTTGATGTTTTTAGTAAGTTTGCTTTTAGTGTACCAGTTGCTGATAAAACAGGAGCATCAATAACAAATGCACTGGAGCAGATTATTGTTGCTACAGAAAGAAGACCAAATAAAATTTGGACAGACCACGGAGCTGAAATTTTTAATAAAAAGTTTGAGAAATTTCTCGATCAAAATAATATAAACAAATATGTTACTGGAAATGAGGGAAAAAGTGTAGTTGTTGAGAGATTTAACGACACATTAAACGAGTTAATACATAAACATTTGACAGCTAAATATACGAGTAATTATATTGATGATCTACAAGAAATTGTTGATAAATATAATAATACTAAACACAGAGCGCTCAGCGCTCAAAGAACCAAAATGTCACCAGATGATGCTATTAAAAATCCAGTATTAGCAAACGAAAATTTATATCGCAGACACAAGGTGATAAAGTTTGAATATCTCTAACAAAAAAAAAAATATTTGAAAAAGGATTTACCCCAAACTGGAGCAAAGAAGTATTTGTTGTTGATAAAGTTTTATTGACAATACCTGTGACTTACTCGTTGAAAGATTTATCCGAGAACCTGTTATTGGTAGTTTTTATGAACAGGAGCTGCAGAAAACTTAACAAGATGTTTTTATTATTGAAAATGCTATTAGGAAAAAAGGAAATAAACGTTTAGTCAAATGGAGAGGATACAGCGATAAATTTAACAATTGGGTATCAACTAATTCGATCACAACAACGAAATAATATTATTATAAATTTGTTCATATTTCATAAGTACATCTTTGCATTTGACAGGTCGACATAATCTAATTAAATAATTTTTTCTGTCATCATTAATAGCATCAGATGCTTTCATCAAATTAAATAGTTTAGCAAAAATAAAATCAAATTTAATATTTTTTGTCTATTAACTGATACAGTTTCAATCTTAACATTTATAAAAGGTTAAATAAGCTGCCAAAATATTTGTTGCTCATCTACTGTAAAATCAAATTTTATCATTTTTTTTAGCAATATGATATTTAACATTATATCGTCTAGTTGTTGATTTACCATAATTTCTCTTATCAACTACAATATTCTCATCAACTTCATCATCTTGATTTTTGTCAAATAAAATATCATCTTCAGAATATTTTGATATTTTATCTTCATCAACAGCAAAATCGTATGAAAATTCAACTTTATCATATATATCAACTAGACGTTTTTTTTTATCATATTATAATATACTTTTGTCTAAATAATAATAATAATAATGTCAGAAATAAAATATCATCAAAAAGTAAATATTTTAAATTACAGAGATCTAGCTGATGTTGTAGGAAAATGTTTATTTATCTACAATTTTACATATATAGATGTTATTATAATGACAGGCAAATTTAATAAGATTCTGTTAAATGAAGAAGAAAAAAATAAATTGAGTGAAAATAATTTGCTAAGGATTAAATATGATAGGAACGAGGTATTACTGATCGCTCATAATTGTTTAACTAAAACTGAACTCGAGAATATTATTGCTCGTCGTATTTGAAGATAATTCTATCAAAAGTTGTAGTTGATGTTGCTGTTTAACGTAGATTATCTGCTACATCTTTTATCCGACGAGAATCAATATTTATATGTTTTGCAGCTTGATTCATTGACTTAAATTTAATCTCTTCATTTGTTTCCAAATTTATCGATATTACTGGTTTGGTTGGATTTTTAAAATTAGAACCATTACCACCAGATCCTCTCTTGCTATTTTCTTTTATTGTGACTAAATCTAGATTTTCAATGCGATTGTCAATCTTAATTTTATTAATATGGTCTAGAACCAAACTATTTGGAATTGATCCATTAAAAATTTCATAACCAAATCTATGTAATCTACAACAAACTTGATCTGTTTCATTTCCTCAAACACTTACAAGTAAATATCCATCTTTATCTTATTTACCAACAACTTTTTTATTTTTTTAATGCCGAACAATTCCTCTGTCATCAGCCTCATATCAGTTTAATACTGAGTGAGTTTGAAATTCATCTTGTAAAGATAAATTTTCAATATTATCATCACTGATTGAGTTATTAACGCGATATACTCTCTGACCCTCAGGAATTTCACCACAGAATAATGTATAAATAAAATCTTTTCTAAACATTTCGACTCGCTCTGTATTATCTTCCTTAACTGAGATTTTAATTCCAGCAGGAGTTGATATGCCGAACGGTCTGTCATATTTTACATGTATTATAGACCCGTGTGCATTAGCAGCATAATGATTATAAATTGGGTGAACGTGATATTGTGTTTGCTCCTCAACTGTTAATCTGATATATCTCAATATTTCAGTCATTATACTATAGGTATTTCATTTCTTTAAATAGAACATTTTTTAGTAAAAGAAAATATTGTACAATAAGTACTTAAACTACTTCGTTACCAATTATTAATACAACAACATTAGCTATAAAAAATATCTCATTATCGTAATTAAACAAACAAAATTTTATTCTTCCATTAACTTTCCGATGACATTCAAATAATTCTTTCATCGCGAATTTATGGAGAGGATATCTACTATCTTTAGAATAAACTTTAGACCGATCTAGATCAATATTTAATTTTGTATATTTTTGTTGATTAATTGGAGCATCAAAGTTCTCATATCTGCTAGAACGTTCCTCACTCAATTTTGTAAAATAATCAAAAAATTCATCTTTATCATCAGATTTGATAAGTGAAAGTTTTAGTTTATCAAATTTGCTAAAACATATTCCAAATACTTCATCTGTTATTTCAACAGATAGTTGCTGATTATCAAATATTAAATTTTTAATTTTGCTGTTATTACTATCCACTACTTTTAAATTTTTAAACATTATTATTATTTTTAAGACAAAAATTTTATAGTGTCCAAGGCAAATATATTAACTCCATCACAACAATATCTTTTATCATCAAAGTCACTTAATCCACGTTTTATTATAGTATCAGTTTCAAGCTTGTGATTATTTGATCTAATAACATTTGTTTTAATAAAACTAACTTTATTGTCTAATGCAGCTCTAAAATCATCAAATTGCATAACTTTTTTAACATAACCTTTGGGTATGCCCTTAGCCTTTTTTGTTAATTTATTGTTATCTTAAACTACAGCATACATTTTACTCCTCAAACCAATAAATTCTCGTACCGGATTAAGCATAAATTCATCTTTCATTTTGCCAATAACTTTTTTTGTTTTTATTGTCGCGGAAAAACTGATAAATCAAATAAATCTTTATTAGCATAAATATCTTGATATACATCCTCACATTTTATATTATAAACTAATGAATCTGTGTCTGTAAAATGTAGCTCAGCATTCTGCCATTGATTTTTAACAAAACTCTATTGAAAATCGTACATCAACTACTTTGAAAGATCTAACACGGCAGTACCAACATAAATAGAATTATTCAACTTCAAATTTTTTTTCTTCGATGTACTGCAGGTAGATTTTCATTAAATATTCTAATGCTGAGAAAAGCATCATCAGCTACAAGTTTATTTCTTCGAGCTACATCATTTACAATCTCAATATTTACCCGCTTTCTTATGTTCTCCATGGTCTTACCAAATACAGAATTATTTATCAGCTTAAATTGTTTTTCCCTCAAAATCTGTTTCAGCAACTGTTCGTCGTTTTGTGTTTAGATCGATATAATCTGACATCGATCGGAGTTGCTTAAATTTTAGCATACGATGAACTTTATTAAAGATTAATCCTGAATCTACAGCTTGTTTTAAATTTTTATGATGCAAAACATAATTTTTTTTTTTTAATAAATTTGGAACAAGTTTGTTGACAAATGATCCAGTTGCAGTTGTCATTGATCGTTGTTCGTCTGATTATAAACTATAATCAATTTTCATTGACTCGGCACAAAATGGATAGTCATTGTGAAGATCATGAAGTTCCTCAGGATAATCAAGATCAACTTCAACAAAATAACTAAAATCATCTAAAAGATCTTTTTCAGTTTCTAATAAAATTGATCTGGAGTTATCCATCTAAATTCTCTGCACGGCATTGGCTCTGACATAGCATATTAGTAGAGATTATTGGGATCTAAATAAATAATATAATTTGATGGAATATTTTTATCAGATATGTATTATTAGCAGCAGCATATTTTCTTGCTATTACACTAATTCCACCTCTGATGCCTTTTTCAATAAAATTAAACATATCAACATCAGTCAGCAGCTCCAACTCGATTTTATTCGTTTTTAATAGAGTGTCCCAAGACAAACCTGGTGCGAAAAAGTACCAGCATGCATCTAGTCCGTAGTTCCTATAACTTACTCGTCGAAAACTTTCAAAAACATCAGCTAGTAACGACACATCACTTTTTAAATAAATATCATGATAGTCACCAAATGTTTTGCAACCAAATTGGCTCCAAATTTCTTGTGCATAAATATATTCATCGTCTGTAATATTTTCATTTCTTTGTTGAGAATAACATCTGTCTTTGTCAGGTAGAAAAGTTTCATCGAATCTGCTCCAATCGTCAAGATACTTGTACGGAAAAATTCCTCTTTTAGTTAACAAATTCAATTTGTCCTCGAAACAGTCTCGTAGGTTATCACAATTACTGCAACCTCGAACAAGCTTATCTAACGATGCAGCCATAAATTGTAAACTATCAATAAATCGCAATTTAACTAAAGTAACTGACATGTATTTTTCAAAATTGTTTGTAATGCACTTTATAACATTATTTAATTTCAGTTTATTTTTAATTTCATCATTACCAAAAGCTTCTACAATAATATGACTATCATATCCTCTGAAATTATGTAAAATAACTGGAATAAAATCTGGTGTATGAAATTTCAGATTACAATTTTTATGAGCAGCTCCACGATATTGGCTGGTTACGTGACAGTGATCGTGTACTTTGTCATCACCCAATGCTTTTTCACAAATATGACAATTATCAGCATCAGCAAATTCAGTTTCTTGTATTTTAGTTAATTTTGTCTTAAAAATATTTTCCGATAATTTATATGAAATTTCATCAACTTCATCTATCAGATTTTTCAATAACCAAACTGCGGCACTCTCTGAGTCCTTATTTTCTCCTCGGTAAAGTTTTATTGGCATAGATAAGTTGCTGTCCACACAACAGACTATTTTATAAACTACTCCACAAGGAATATGTTTTTGGATTTTTCTTGTACTTGATTTATTTGAATTATTTTCCGCACCATCTACTGGAACAAGTAGACACTCAAAATCAGCATAAATCACAAACGGTATCTTTAACTTCTGATTATAATGTTTAAATTTCAATATTTTTTCTTTTTCGCACGGCATTATTATTCTTTGGACATTGGAGCTGTATTTAATGTGCTCTTTTAATCTTCTGTCAAGTTGATTTGATTTTCTATCTTCTGAAACACCTTGTAAACATCTATAACAAAAGTATTTTTTATTTTTATTTTTGTTATATTGTTGAACTACAGTAGTATAGGTATTTGAGGTTTTAAAATCAGAGAGGGTTTTAGGTCAGATATTTTTTCATCACCTCAGAGACCCCCTCTCCCTCAAAAAACAGGATGCTATCTCAAAACATCCACCCACCTCCCAAGCACCTGTTAATGCAGGATATCATAACCTACAAAGCACAATAAAATATTATATAAAATGTCCTATTACAAAGAGCCAATCTGTAGCGTCGGGTTTGATTTAACAAACAGATTTTTTAAAAGATTTAATTCAGCTTCAATCTATAGTAACATTTTGTCAAAAATATGTTAGAAAAATATTTTCACTTACCTGTCCACGTGTAAATCCTCTAGCAGAAATGGCCACGAAGAAAATTCTAACTGCCTTTTATATCGTTATTCTGGAAAAATATATTGGAAATTACCTATCTTTAACCTTGATTCCCTAACATTCTGGAGTAGGCGTTATTTTAGGAAAATCCATTGAAAATTACCTATCTTTAACCTGATTTCGGCGTTATTTTAGGAAAAGCCATTGGAAATTCCCTATCTTTAACCTACAAAGTTTCAGAATGATCACATAATCTAGTTATTATGGAAATTTCGTGTGGGTACTATGACGGCAGTCAGAATTTTCCTTTGTGATCATTTTGCAAGAGAATTTATGTATTTAATCTCCAAGGAAACCAAATCTGTACAATTTATAGCAATAAGGAATATTCAAGTGGCAATGACTTCGCAAAGCTCTCTTGGTATCTCGGCTCAGGGCTAACAAAGGAAAGTGTTCTGTCTATGCCTATCAAAGACTATTCACATGATCGGATATCAAACGAATAGACTGCAATTTATTTTTCATGATATATCATAGAAAACCAAAGCATTTTATCATTTACTCGTACACAATTTTGAAAACATTTTTTAAAATATATTTTCACAGAATGGGAAGTAGTATATGAATGGAGATTTGAGACACTTTTTTCTGTTTCAATAGATCAAACATTTTATCGTAAAAAAAATGATGAAACGTATCTCGTAAACAAAAATACAAGGAAAAAAGACAGTTATATCTAATTTTTTAAAGAATTTCATCGCCTATCACTAGAACATCAACATTCGCTATTAAATATAATTTATTTTCAAAATTGTACAAATAAAATTTAATTCTACCGGTTACTTTACGACGACATTCAAATAGTTCTTTCATTGCTATCTTATTGGGAACATACTTACTACCTTTTACAAAAACCTTCGACAGGTCTAAGTCTATATTAATTTTTGTATACTGTTGCTGGCTGATCCGATCATGAAAATTGTCATATTTTAGTGCAAGCTCGTCTCGCAAACTTTCGAGATATTTAAAATATTTGCTATCGTCTGATCTGATAAGGGAGAGTTCGATTCTGTCAAATTTACTAAAACAAATACCTGAAATTTCATCGTTAAACACAAATGATACTTGCTGATTATTAACCATTATCGTTTTGAGTTTGTTATTAACTCCATCGACTAATGATAAATTTTCGAGCATTATTTCTGATGTTTAGACAAAATTACTTGCATCATGTCCAAGTGCTAGCGTATTAATTCCGTCCCTGCAATATCTTTTATCATCAAAATTACTTAGTCCCCGTTTTATAATTGTATCCGTTTCAAGTTTGTGAAGATTTGTTCTGATAACATTTGTTTTGATAAAACTGACATTCTTGTTTAGTTCTGCTTTAAAATCGTCAAAATTCATCATCTTTTTCACATATCCTCGAGGAATACCTTTTGCTTTTTTTGTAACTTTATTGTCATCTAATATGACAGCATACATTTTACTCTTTAGTCCGACAAATTCCCTAACTAGTATAAACATCAATTCATCTTTCATTTTTCCAATAATTTTCTTATTCGAATTATCTTAGAATCCACTACATTCTGGATAATCAGATAAATCGAACAAATCTTTATTATCGTGAATATCCTGATAGACATTATCACATTTTATATTACAAACTAGCGAGTCTGTATCAGTAAATAGCAACTCTGAATCTGGCCACTGCGTTTTGGTAAAATTATAGTGAAAATCATACATCAGCCACTTTGATATATCAAGTACAGCTGCACCAACATAAATTGGTTTATTTAACTTTAAATTTGTCTTTCGTCGTTGTATTGCAGCAAGATTTTCATTAAATATTTTCATGCAAACAAAACCATGATCATTAACTAATTTATTTCTGCGATTTATGTCATTAACAATTTCAATATTGACTCGCTTTCGAATATTTTCCATCGTCTTATCGAACACCGAATTATTCATTAAAAAGTTTTTCTCAAATTCGGTTTTAGCCACAGCACGACGTTTCGTACTTAAGTCAATGTAATCTGCCATCCACCTCGACTGATTAAACTTTAGCACGCGATGGACTTTTCTCAGAATTAGTCCAGCATCTACTGCTTGTTTTAAATTTTTGTAATGCATAACGTAATTTCTTTTATTTAACAAATTTGGAACTAACTTATTAACAATCGAATTTTTTTGCTGTTGTCGTTGCTCGTTGTTCAGGCGATAATAAACTATAATCGATCATCATAGACTCTGCACAAAACGGGTAGTCGTTATGTAGATCATGTAACGAACTAGGATAATATAGATCAACTTCAACAAAGTATGAAATATCTTCTGGAAGATATTTTTCCGTTTCTTTAAGAAAATGATCTGGAGTTATGCAATGAAATCCACTACACGGCATTGGCTCTGACATCGCATATTCATACAAATTATTAGTGTCCAGATAAATAATATAGTTGGATGTTAGATTTTTATTATAATTTTTTAGATATTTATTATTAGCCGCTGCATATTTTGTTGTTATAACGCTAATTCCGCCTCTGATACCTTTTTCAATATAGATAAACATATTAACATCTGTCAAGAGATCTAATTCTATTTTACTCGTTTTTAACAGAGCGTCCCATGACAATCCAGGTGGTGAATAATACCAACAGGGGTCTAATCCATAATTTTTATGACTAACTTGACGAAAACTTTCAAAAACATCTACTAGCAATAATACATCTGTTTTCAAATATAGATCGTGATAATCACCAAATGTTTTACAACTAAATTTATTCCAAATATCTTGTGCATATTTGTACTCGTCATCTGTGATATTTTCATTTTTGAGTTGCGAGTAAAATTTATCTTTATCAGGAAGAGAAGTTTCATCAAATCTGCTCCAGTCGTCGAGATACTCATACGGAAAGATACCTTTTTTGTCAGATCGATATAGTTTTCACCAAAGCAACTTTTTAGGTTAGCGAAATTGCTGAAACCTTTTATAAGCTCATCTAATGATGCTGCCAGAAATTGCAGACTGTCAATGAAACGTAATTTACCTAGCGTCACTGACATATACTTTTCAAAATTATTTGGAATACATTTTATTGTATTATTTAATCTTAGTTTAGCTTTAATATTTTTATCACCAAATGCTTCTACAATGATATGACTGTCATAGCCACGAAAGTTATGTAAAACTACGGGAATAAAATCTGGAGCATGAAATTTTAAATTACAACTGTTATGAGCTGCTCCACGATATTGGCCGGTCAAATGACAATGATCTCGCACCTTATTACCTTGTTCCAGCAACTTTTCACAAATGTGACAATCAACTGCTTCATCGAAATCGAGCTGTTGTTTAGACGTTATTTTCATCGGAGCTGTTTTAAGTAATCTGTTAGAAATTTTATTAACTTCGTCTT
>JAECUM010028369.1:0-13050 GCA_016617855.1 Megalonaias nervosa | reverse complement strand
ACATCACTACGACACAGACCAACACAAATGCATCAATACTTCCGGTGTTGGGTTTATCGTAGGATATCAGTAAAGTTTGTTCAGCACTTTAATCATTAGGACTTGTGTTCGGGGATTATTTGGGACTTATTTCGCAATACCGTAAGTTCTTTTTACATTTTTGCTTTTGTAATCTAAGGAAATGAATTATTTGTTGAATTTTAGAAATCTTGTTTCTTCTCACTATTTTCTAATACTTATTTTCAGACATTGATCGTGTGTGTGTGTGTGTGTGTGTGTGTGTGTGTGTGTGTGTGTGTGTGTGTGTGTGTGTGTGTGTGTGTGTGTGTGTGTGTGTGTGTGTGTGTGATTAATCACTTGCTTGATAGAGAAAGATTACAATCTTACAATTACAATTATAATCGAGGGGAAATCTACAAAAAATAATGAGTCAAGCACTGGACGACAGTACCTTTGTGTGTGCGTGTGTGTGTGTGTGTGTGTGTGTGTGTGTGTGTGTGTGTGTGTGTGTGTGTGTGTGTGTGTGTGTGTGTGTGTGTGTGTGTGTGATTCGGGAAGTGGCGTTAGGTCTGGTATAGCTTAAGCCTAAAAATTATTTATTTGCTAACAAAACGGGAGTCTCCGATCTACAGACAACACATTCATTATTGATTTGTCGAGTGAATAGCGGTCTTTGTGCAATGAAGGCTACTTATATGTAACTACGTCCAACAGAAGAGTTAATTAGGGGACATGACTCTTGATGTTATGAATTCGTATATTCTGACTTTGATCGCTAAAACTTACCATTCTTTTAATTTGGCTAAATTCAAATTCCTTTACAGCTAGTCCTACTTTATTTTGAGAAGGAAAATAGAAATACGAAACGAATTACGTCGTGAAATATGATGGAATAAAATGTTCGTCGGAATTTTAATTTGAATGTTAACATTTAAATTTGTATGTGTCATAATTGACTTTACTTTTGGCAACACTTTAAAAAGTGCAGAAAATGGGACGTTAATATTATTTATGTTACGTACTAGCCAAAACCTTTCTTTGCTTTTTCAATTTTAAGTTGTATTTGCTTCTTAGTTTTTGTTTTTTGTTTACTAATGAATATTCAAAGTTATAACCATCACAAAATGTCAAAGATAGCCAAGTGAGTTTATTTCCAGCAAAGAAAATAGAAAGCGATATATAGTGTGTGCACAATGTTGCAGTGGACGGACTAATTAACCGTTTCATCACTCAGAAGAGTGGAAAATTCATTAATATCAGCTTGAACCTATCATGAAGCCGTTTGATTTACGATTGTAAGCAAAAGTTTTGGTTGCTTAGCGATAATCTAGAATAACTGAAATATAACCGGGATGAACAAACATATTCCTTTTAGACAGACAATTCGGAAAGTATGTAGTTTTTCGAATTTTCGCGAGGATTTGACATACTTATATATTTATTCCAATTCGGAAAGTATGTAGTTTTTCGAATTTTCGCGAGGATTTGACATACTTATATATTTATTCCAATTCGGAAAGTATGTAGCTTTTCGAATTTTCGCGAGGATTTGACATACTTATATATTTATTCCAATTCGGAAAGTATGTAGCTTTTCGAATTTTCGCGAGGATTTGACGTACTTATATATTTATTCCAATTCGGAAAGTATGTATCTTTTCGAATTTTCGCGAGGATTTGACATACTTATATATTTATTCCAATTCGGAAAGTATGTAGCTTTTCGAATTTTCGCGAGGATTTGACATACTTATATATTTATTCCAATTATCCTGCGTTCTGTAACTCCTTTGAACCAACAGACGTGTGAAAATGGGAAAGTCACAAGTTTTCCTTTTGGAATAAATACGTATATCTCGATTCTTTTAAAATTATGACAACCACGGTCTATACATTTTTTTTTTTTTATATTGATTCCCTTCAGGACGCCTCTATGTAAACGAACCATTACTTTATCCCAGACGACCGAAGTGGCCCTTCTGTACACAACCAAGGTGACTTCTAATCTTCTAATTGTAGCCTTTCTGTACACAACCAATTCTAATTGCAGCCTTTAGACCATAAATACCAAACCTTATATATTCCAAGGAACCAAATTCCATACCACCTTTTGGCATTTAGCACAGAATTTGCTCTCAGTCAGAAATAGCAAAAGTCACTGTAACTCTTAAAACACGTTGCAATGCCATATCCTACAATAATGTGGGAAATGTATTATGTGCTGTTGACTGCTTAGTCACCTTGGTATTAAGGGTAATGAAATACATACCTCCCGAAGGGATGAGGTTGACACACATACCTGACTCTTGTATACCTTCTGAAGGGATGAAGTTGACACACATACTTGACTCATGCATACCTCCTGAAGGGATGAAGTGGACACACATACTAACTTGAGCATACTTCCTGAAGGGATGTGGTGAACATAGGTATCTGACTCATGCATACCTCCTAAAAGGATGAGGTGGACACACACACCTGATTCATGCATACCTCCTGAAAGGTGAACCTCGACCAGAGTGCATACACTGCCAATATCCAATTAGAGAGGAACAGATTCTTGTCACGTTTGTCGATTTCCATTTGGGGAGACAAACGTATTTTTATGTGAACTCAATAATGGATCTTAACGATGATGTTCCACTCAAGAAAGTTTGAATACTTTTTTTTATTGGAATGGTGTTTATATAATCAATTTTGTCTTTATTTAATATGACTTTTACAGAATTTTAACATCTTTGCAGTTTATATTTTATCTTGTACACAAGGCTTATATGTATTTGGAGGTGTTTATGTTTCTAAAATTTGAAACATATCATTATTTTTACATTTTTAAATTTGTACATTTAATTGATACTATATATCCTTGTTTGTGAGCGGTACCGTTAAACATACATACATACATACATACATACATACATACATACATACATACATGCATGCATGCATGCACCCATACATACATTGATACATATATACATGCATGCATGCGTACGTGCGTGCGTGCGTACGTACATACATACATAGATACATAGATACTATTAGATACATACATAGATATATGCATGTATGCATGTTTTTAGGTCAATTTTGATTATGCAACTGCCGAATTTCAGAAATATTATGTTTATATCAGCCGGAATGAACTAGTATAAAAGACATCAAGAAAAGATAAACCAAATGAAATTCAAAGGAATCATAAACAAGTAGATTTGAAAATAATGGGATAGGAAAACAGCAAATAAATAAATAAATAAAACTAACGGAGTGATGGAACAATAAAATTGTGTTGTCTTAGATTGGAACTGCAATACACTTCCTTGCACCGTACGGCTTCCTATACCACTTTAAATTCACGTTTTTTAACAGGTTGACATGTCCATGAATAAGTTCGGATAAGTACCTATACACCAGCTTAGAACCGTCCTGATGTGACCGCAGTGACAACCACAAGCACTCAAGCTACGCGTGCTATACAACACTCAGAGTGTATTAGAAAGATTTTAAATGCAAATGGCGGCTAAGCGCATTTCAGATATGTATGCATGTTAGCTCTTGTAAACTGTTGAATCAAAACAGTTCAGCAATGCCGTATTACCCATTAAGCACACTAAGAACGTGCTTAGAGCACTAGATAAAAATTCAAATTAAATATTGATAATAAATTAAATGAAATATATATGAACATTTTGATCTGCATGTACGAGTATTTTGATTTGGAATGATGGCAACACTGGTATTTTCCCACCATTTTAGCTTTATATTTTTTTTTAGTTTCACATTTTGTAGGGGAAGCGGGCACCATAATATTTTTAGTTCTTAGAATTACTGGAAGGCCTTAATCCGGCACTGAGTTCAGCTCATCTGAGTTTTCTCTGACATGGTTTATAATTATACTACATGAAGATTTTCGATTTGGATTTTTTTTTTAACGTAGCTTTAAATTTTTTTTTTTAGTCATATCGCTACGATGTCTGCAGTATGGCAGTTTATAGTGATGTCTAGCACTGGGACATCATGCCCTAGACATGTAGTATGATGTCCCACCCAGTCACATTATCCTGGCACCAGGCCGACCATTCCTAACACTAACCTCTTAATGCTGAGCGCCAAGCGAGACAGCTGTTAGTACCATTTTTGTAAGTCTTTGGTATGACTCGGCCGGGGATAGAACCCACGACCTCCCGCATCCGAAGCGGACGCTTTAACCACTCGGCCACTACAGCGAAGACTAGACACCAGACATAATTGCCACAGAAAGTTAACATTTAGCATGAAGAATGTTAAGCATAAGACCAAGAAAAAAATTCAAAATGGAGAAACATTTTTGTCCAAAGAAATTTCGAACCAACATGATTTTTTGTTGTTTGATTGATTGATTGATTGATTGATTGGTTGGTTGTTTTTTTGGTTGGTAGGTTGGTTGGTTGGTTGGTTGGTGGATTGACGACTGGTGTTTAACAGAACATCGGTGCATTGAAGACTAGTTAGTGCCGAAGCAAGCAGAGTTATGAGCCTTGATTAGACTGGAGCTAGCAATAAGAATTCCAAAATGTAAGAAGAGGAAATGCAGAGGGACAAAATTTATTTTATTTTAGATATCATTGCTATGCTTGTCTGATCCTTTCTAGTGACTGCATACCATTAACATACATTGCATTTGATATATGTGCACACCATTAGCCTACATTGCATCTGACGTCTGTGCATACCATTAGCCTACATTGCATTTGACGTCTGTGCATTCCATTAGCCTACATTGCATTTGACGTCGGTACATACTATTAGCCTACATTGTATTTGACGCCTGTGTATACCATGAGCCTACATTACATTTGATATATGTACATACCATTAGCCTACATTGCATTTGATATATGTACATACCATTAGCCTACATTGTATTTGACGTCTGTACATACCATTAGCCTACATTGCATTTGACGTCTGTACATTTGATACCATTAGCCTACATTACATTTGACGTCTGTGTATACCATTAGCCTACATTACATTTGACGTCTGTGTATACCATTAGCCTACATTACATTTGACGTCTGTGTATACCATTAGCCTACATTACATTTGACGACTCTGCATACCATTAACCGACATAGTATGACATCTGTGCATTAGTCGACATGGTATTTGACTTGGTTAGTGTCTTGATGGTTTCTAGAGACATCTGTACATACCACTAACCTGTACAGCATTTGACGTCTGTGCATACCATTACCATTAACCTGCACATTATTTGACGGAGTTTGTGTCATGAAATAATTGCCATCACTTGCATTATCAAGCTAAGCAGGAAATAAATAAACCTACAGGTTTTTATTGCTGTACGGGAGGCAAATGCTAATTACATGCGTTTCTATAGAACAGTTTAAAATATCATCCGTCTCCTTCGGGGAGAAAAAGAAGCACAGAAAGGTTATGAACCTATGCTATCTTGAAAGAGCAAATCTAGACAATTATGCTACTTCCTTGTATTAAAAATCATTTGCTGCATTTCTTTGAAGACTTTTATTATAGTCTTCCTTCAGATGCATATGAATGTATGCCGTTGTTGTTATGGATTTAACGCCATTTTCAGCACACGATAGGCTCTACATGGCAGCCAGTATAACTGATGGAGGGAGAACCCGAAAAACACCAGTGAGAATCCCCGGCTAACGGGAAGCTAATGGCAAGATTTCTCACGTAACCACACTGAACGAGCCCGAGGCTAGAACCCACGCCGACAGAGGTGAGATGGTATTGATCGGTAACGGCGACAGCTTTAGACCACTAGGCCACCCAGGGCACCTATGTATGTATGTATGTATGTATGTATGTATGTATGTATGCATGTATGTATGTAGGTAGGTAGGTAGGTAGGTATGATAATCTTTAGGGAGATAAACCTTTCCAACTAAACAATTCATATAAATGTCTTCAAGTTAAAACAGAAACTGATAGAAAAGTTTAAATTTTTGAAAAGTTATATACCATGAAATGAAACGTAAACATACGCAGATTTAAGGTATAGGGTAAAAATTTGCTACATAAATCACATAATTTAAAAAAATTTAAAAGATTAGTTTGAAATTTGAACGTGACATTCTAAGACACCTATGCAACGCGAAATATGGTATGTTTTGTTTGATTTCAGTGGAGGCCTTCGTATAGTTATGTTAATTAAAAGGAGATAAAATTATTGGAGCAACTGACAACGTACGAGCGACTAGATCTTTTGATGTAACGTAATTTGCTGTCTTCATGCATCTCTTGCACTTGGATCGACCAATTTGATCTTGTACATGTATGTTTAGAAATCGCAAATGTAAATGTTTGTACCTTGATGTTTTGAGGAAGGATAATTCGTATTCGACATATCACAAGCTGTCATTTTATGCACGGTTTATATTAATTATAAAATCAAATGTTATTTGAATAAAATGATAAACATTATAAATATCCCTACCAAAATGTCTATACAAGTCACATTATTGACAATGTAATGCTTGAAGCATACCAAATTTCTTAAGACAGCCGTACATGTTACTTGTTCTTTGCTATTGAACATTTTAATGCAGCAACGTAATCGTTGGCTAACATGAGTGACCCAATTAATTAACCAGTTATCTATTGCTGTTACGGGCACAAGAAGTTTTAAATACAAATTATTCTTCGTCGTGTTCTTGGTTCCCCAGCAGTTTACATAAAAAATAACAGAACAGAGTTTGCATAATTCAGATAGAGCCGACCCCAAAAAATCCAATTATTCTTCAACTTATGGTCCTAATTATGACAAAGAAGGGTAAAAATTACGATGATATTACATGAAAACAATAGACTTTTTCGGTAATTTAAAGGAAATACTTGACAGTATGGAATAAAACGGTTTGAAATGAATGGTATTAATGTACAGGAACTTCTGGAAGTTTGATGGTTAGATGTACGAATAGAATGTTTAAAATCAGAACACTTTCTTTAGTACTGATAGGTTTATTGTTATGTATTCCTTGGAGAGACACATTGCATGTCACTGAGATTCCACAGGTCAAATTGCATGTCGTCGTCATTCCCTTCATTGTATTTTATTTTAGCCTGAAATTGTTGGATTCAATCACTTTTTCCGAACTTTTTGTCAAATGTCAGGATAACAATAAAGTTAGCGTTGACGACACAGCATACGGCGTTCAGAGCTAACATTTAATAAAACTGATCTAATTTAAATATGTGAAGCTAAATGAAAATGTACTCATGTATGGTACAACCAACCAACCACCCCCCTTTTAAAACAATTGCAACAATCAGGGATGGACATGGTTTTCTCACCCATGATACAAACAAATTTCCCAGGGTCTCGCCGTTGGCGATTTGGAAGAGTCATCGAGGAATTTCGTTCTATTTATGAACCAATTGTAATTGATAACAATTTCAACAAAAGAACGACCCCACAGACACCGCTCTGTCCCTCCATATGTTTGATAAATACAAACAAGAAGTATGTTGGTTCTTATGTGGATACTTATTGTGCATGTAAACTTCAGTTAACTGTGATTTGCTTACACGTAATCAGTTGCTTTGGTCTTTCTTGCTTTTGAAGAGAATGAGGGCAATCGCATTTATGAGAGGTTACTCGTAACGTTGTTGTTATTGTTGTAGGGTTTAACGCCATTTTTCAGCACAAGATAGGCTGTACATGGCGGCCAGTATAACTGGTGGAGGAAGAACCCTGGAAAACCCCGGGAAGAATCACCGACCCACGAGAAGCTACTGGCAAGCTTTCTCACGTACCCACGTTAGCCGAGCCTGAAACTCGAACCCACGCAGACAGAGGTGAGATGGCAGTGATCACTCGGCCACTCGGGGCCCTCGTAAGGTTGAGGTCAGTCCTACTTATGTATGCCGATAACTGCCATTACCTGATGTTCAGACCACCTCAGTTATTTACGAAACGAAACAAGGATGGACAATAGATATTAAAGTTTCGGTTTTGCAAAGATATCTCCAACGAACAAAATGTATAGTTTGTCTGTGTATTACTGTTCAGCTTAGGGGCCGCCCTACAACTAATATGAAATTCTGAGATTGCAACAGATGTAAGGTGAAGTTTGGTTACATTTGCAACATGCACAATTTGAGAGAATGTTGGCATACCTCTGTGTTACTTTCATGTACCGGGATGAACTTTTATTTGATACTGTACGTATGGAAAATGTACATGATCTAAGCACACAGATGGCCAAAATGACTGCTCAAAAACCATACTGAATTAGTCTAAAGTCTTCAGCAGTTATTAAAAGAGGGAAAATGAATTTCGCCCGACTTGAAAGTTCCAGTTTCTAAAAATGAAATTAATTAATTACCAGATATATATAAAGTATAAAAGGTTATCACTTTTTAACAAGTTACCTCTGAAGTCCAGGAAGTGAAGATGATCAAGCGGAGCTAGCAGTTTTTTGATAGGTGCACAACTGAAGCAAGGCCAAGCTGTATACTCTATAACCCAAAACGCCAAATAAAGTGAATTAAAGTTCTTATAACAATACATAATATATACAAGGTCAATTTTAAATAACCAGTATAACCAGTGAGGAAAACTAGGAAATTATTATTCTTTAAAAATTTAACCCTATCAAAAATACGAAACTGTAGAGCGCCACCTGAGAACAAATATGAAAATTTGTGCAATTATTTTTCTTATTTTCATATAATCGTGTATGATGTTCTCAACCAAATGGTACATTAACATTGATGTTATGCATATGTATATGTAATGCTTAATATATAAATCTTAGCAGCATTCTGTTCAGGTGAGTTCCCTCCCTTTATTTGGCCTGCACTAAACAACAAGGTTGTGTGTTAGATGCATTCGTCTCTTTCCTATGCGAGTGAAGAAAGTTCGATTCTCTAAAAAGAAATCGGAAGCAATCCTAGTGTTACTTCCTAAACTGGTTAGCTTTTGGCGGACAAATATATCTGGCTAGATATGCGAAGAAAAGAGTCTTGACACTAGACGACGTACCAACAATCAATGAAATGCTTGCAAATTTAAATTTGTCTTATTCGTGCAATTTTGGTATGGAAGACTGGAAGAAATCATTAGGTTTCAAATGGCTGCAACTATTTCTTACGTTGCTTTAGTTCATGACACATCATCAATTCGTTGTGATGTTATTTACGTTATCATGATGCAGTATCAACCAAGGGCTTGATGGAAGTTAAAAATAGCTATTATTTACATGCGACGATTCTTATTTGGCATGCAATGGAAAAGGTCGAAGATGTTCTGATGGGAGTTAGAAGGTGATAGCAAGCGATCGTCTGCTTACGATTAGGCGATATTCCTCATTAATTTACTCCATAACTTTACATCCTACCCGTACACATATGTTTATAGGTGTGGATTCTGATTAGTAGGTGTGGGTGCTGATGCATTGGTTTATAAGCATGGATGATAGTTAATAAATGAAGATGCTGCTTAGTAAGACTTTGCTTTAGTAAGTGAGATTGCTGTCAGTAACGCTGCATATTAATTGGTACGCATCTCTGTGTTGATTAGTAGAGTTGGATACTGATCAGTATATATGCATTGCTTAGTAGTTGTAGGTGATGGTCTGTAGGTGTATGTGATGGTAAGTAGACGTCATGATGGTCATTAAGACTATGTATTGGTTAAGATGCGCTGGTGTTGGTTAGAAGATGTGGGTTCTGGTCAGTAACACTTTTAGTAGTGAGTAGGTATGGGTGTTGGAGGTGGGTATTGGTCAATGAATGACTGAATGATGTTTAGTCAAACGGCGTATTGGTTACTAGGTGTGGGTAATAGTCATTCTAAAGGCATACTGATTATTAAGTGCAGGTACTGGAGTGTTCATTCTATGTTTATTTCAGTAATAAAAACATTAAGAGAATGAAAAGTTATAACTTAAAGGTCTTCAAACACTTTGACCATACTAACGTTATTGTTTCAGAAAATAGGATTTAATAACTTGTGTTATTTGTACGTTTTACATTAAGAGCATCAAAATTAAACATTATTCTCTAAAATGTGATGATCAGATATTTCAGGGACATCTACTTAAATGACTGTGATAAATGAACTTAAATTTATAAGAAATTGATCCTAACTTTGTGCAAAGATATATAATTATTATTTTGTCGAGCTAATAAATAGTTTTAAACGTCTAGAACATCTTAAGCGATATGGATGCACATTTTTGGGTATATTTCCTTATAGCGAAATATTGACTATTCTGTTTAAACGAAATATATATTTCGTGATTTCGAAATATTATTTCATTACACGAATTATTTTCTTTGAATTGAACTATATTCTGGGTTGGTCATATTTTCAGCATTTTCCTCTATATCCGAACACTACCTGTATGGTCATGAATCCTAATAGTACCTGTATGGTCATGGATCCGAATAATACCTGTATGGTCATCTATCCAAATAATACCTGTGTGGTCATGGATCCGAATAATACATGTATATTGCTATGGGTCCGAATAATACATGTGCGGTCATTGAACTGAATAATACTTATGGTCGTGGATCTCATTAAATTGGTTAAATGTTGTTGTATAATTTCTAACTGAATTATTTCTCTAAAATGCTTGTTCTAAACTGATAAGAACCAATTGTAACGCTAGTTCACGTTTCTAAATAGCATGTTTTTTTATTTTTTGGTTTTGAAGCCTATAAGCCTATATTAGAACACCCCTAAGGACAATGATACAACGCGGATCACTGTAATGCCTAAATGAATAACTTTATGAACATGAGCAAGGCACACTATGGTATACTGATGATGCGTCCATTTTAGAACAGATGCCCATTGAATGATCAAAAATACTAGAAAATCAAATATGAAGAAAAAAGAAAAGAAAAAAAGAGGGGGGAGTTTAAGTAAGCAAGAAACATGAAAGAAAGAAAGAAACAAACAAAATGAAATCCTCATGATAATGGAAGAAAAGCTATAGCGAAAGAAACACTTGGTTCGCATGCATTATATTAACGTTTAAGCATCGCCATTTTGTGTTGTTTTGTTTTTCTTTTTTCTTTCTTCTTCATTATAAATGTGTTTATAGAGACTACCTCTCGACATATATGAACCGACTTGTATTTAATCAAGGCAAAATCATTATTTGGATGCTAACAAATGAAAATATTTCCCACCATTTATAGCAAATCGTCCTGAGGATTAAGACATCTCTAATCGAGAAAGACAAACGTAAAAATAACACAAGTTATTAAATCCTATTTTCTGAAACAATAACGTTTGTATGGTCAAAGTGTTTGAAGACCTTTAAGTTATGACTTTTCATTCTCGAATTCACGCAAGTTAATTTTGAATAATTTTATATTTTCACACGTTTTTATTGTCTCCATACTTCCGACCCTCAACTAAAGTGACAGTTGTTGCACCCTGTAAATTGTGTATCCTGTGAACACCACCTTTGTGGAAAGAAGTCATAAAACCTCCTGGATCGCCATAAAACTCTCTAAATAATTCAAGAAAATAATCAAGGAACATTATCGCTGTTAGATATTTTAATCAAGAAATACCGGTTTACAAAAGGCACGAAGTAAAAGTGTCGTTTCTGTTCCGAATCGAAGGAAGCTAAATTTTCAATTTGTCTTAAACGGAAGGAATTTTCAAAAGATCAAAGAAAGAGCCAGAATTAGTAAATCACTGGAACAATACAACGATGTCATTATAGACAGTCATTTGTCAACGGGTTTCAAAAGCGTTTTTTACACAAGGACAAATCTGTATAAAAGGCCAACCAGGTCTTATTTGGAGTAAGGTAGATAATTATGTGAGACATTTGGACACAATGATTCCTGTAATTTATCTCTAATGATGTCAAAAACGCGCGATTTTTCATAGGATTGTTCTTATTTTATACTGTGCACAGAAGGAGGTTAATTTAATTTTGTTAAATGTTGGTGGTGGAACAAATTTGTAGGTTAAAGATTAATCATATATTTATGCTAATTTAACTGTATGTCGTTAGGCAGGTTTTGACGCTCACATGTTGATTTCCGTTATAATTTATCAGCGGCTGTGAAAGCTTTCGGCTCTGGTGACCCATTAACACAAGTTTGACCATTGTCAATTACCGTCGATCATTAAAGTAATGGAAGCAAATGCGTTGTATGAATTGCTTGAAATTGACATGAATGGGCTAATTTACATAAGCAGGTGACATCAAACATATTTTCAACTTTAATGTTGATTAACATCGCTTAAGCTTCCTTCAGTTATAAAGAAGCGATCAAATTTTCATTTTCATTAGGATATAAAAACAAATTTCTTTCAAATAAAACTGTCATTTGCATCCATTAGACAAACTGGCACGAAATGTCCTTTTTTGAATGTAATATCGTGAAGTATTACAAAACATAAAATTAAATGATATTAAAATAGATTATTATAATAAAGATATTGCTTTATTTAAAGGAAAAGTTCTGCAAAGAGTGCAAACAAGATTATAATATTATACCTTTCGAGTTATGAGCGAACAAAAGAAGACACTGAAGAAGAAAAAATACCTTATAGCCCCCAATTAAAGAGACACATAGATATGCAGATGTTTGAAAATTTCGAGTTAAGAGTGAATAACAGTCCCAATAAAGAAACAAACAGTACCCCACAACCCCAGTTCAACAGACACTTAAATGTGCACACATCTGAAACTTTTTAAGTCGTAAATGAAATTTAGGTTTCAGTAAAATGTTTTAATATTTTTATATCAGGTAACAGTGATGTTCATACATACAAAGCTGAATCACAAAGACTGAATCTAGATTAAAAGTAGTGAATCTTGTGAAATATCTCAAAATAAATAGACAGATAAATACATGATAAAGATGTAGACATAATAATAAATTAGGATACCCGATTACCTAATACTCACCACATTTTCGGGGTTTCCCATTTAACAAATTTAAAGAGAGAAGTCGATCTTAACTTTGTATCTTTGTACAACACAAAATGATCAAAACACATTTGTAGAGAGAGAGAGAGAGAGAGAGAGAGAGAGAGAG